>JAYMTP010000800.1:0-28995 GCA_036897365.1 Geranium brycei | reverse complement strand
CGCTCTCTCAATTCTGGACCAGTTGTTTCGAGTTTTTTTTTAGCCTAGGGGTTCTGATCCAAATGTAACTCTGGGTGGGGCCGAGTTGAGAGGGGTCGTCGAAGCCTTTGTGAACGTTTATGGCGAGGGACGTGAAGTCGGTGGCCAAAATTGAGAAGTGATGGTTCCAGTAAGTGATTAAATTGACATGGAAAGGTTAGAGGATGGTCGAACTGATGTTTTTTCAGAGTTTTCGATTTGTATTGCTTTAAAATAAATTTTATGTTATATTCAATCATATTTAGTTGTATTTTGGTTTGGTAATGAGATGATATATTATAAAATCATCTTGTTCTTTTTGCGATTTGGCTTGGAGGTGAACATAAGTTTCGCTGTCATATTCGTTGCAGACAATATAATAATATTGTCATGGGTTTTTCTCAAAAATAATAATATTTTACTGTACAATATGAACTTTTCTTAAATTACAGTTATACATTTTTTTATCCAACGGTGTTGATTAGCTCATACGTTTTCAAAATAACGTTTGGTTTTCTTATGATTACTCTACTAAAAATCATAGATTCATTAATTTGGTGAGATGTAATTTAATTATAGAAAATGAACATAATGAGAATAATCTAGAAAATGAGCTCATTTTGAAATAAACTGATTATTTCGTGAATTACGAACAACACAAGGTTACGCTGTTTCAGATGCCCCCATATGTAACAGTAACCTGCCCACTAGACTATAGACCCACTACACACTTACACTATGGCTCTCCTCTAAAATGCGCTCGGGTGCGTAGACCCGTTCACCGTCCGTCAATTCTCGATCCTTATAGGAGCCTCCACAAGCTTCTCTTCATGCCTCGATCGCGTTGTTGATTATTCGTGCGCCTTCTCCGCCGAGCACTGTTCTCGTCTCCGATCAATCATCATCGGCCTTCGCTGAGGTACCGATTTCGATCGGTGCGTTTCTTTTCTTCTGGTTCGGCGATTTGTGTTGCGATTGTGAATTTGTGCGATTCGTGTTGATGCGATGGTGCATTTTGTTTGCGAGGATTTGTGTTTTGTTTGTGCGTCATCGGAGTGGTGTTCTTGGTTAGATTTTGACTTCTGATTCTGTGGTGTTGTGGTTTTGTTGAGGTGTTGTTGTTGTTGCAGGATTGGGGGATGGTAATGTTTCTTTGGGAGAATTTGCGATTGTTTGGGTATTTTGATCTAATTTGGAATTTGTTGTTTTGCATCTGAAAAATGTTTCAACTTTAGGCACTGTTGTGGTGTGGGAGAAATTGTTGAGTCTTGAATTGGACTTGGTACTTGATAGAGTGTGTGTTAATCTTATTCGTGTTTGGTTTGGTTTGGTTTTCGTGGTCTCTTAGGTGTTTGGATTGCTTTTACAGCTGAGGATTCAGGATGGTATTAAGATTTTGATGAACTAAGAGAATCAGAGATTAGTTTGTTTACATGGTATTTAACTACAGTTTGATTATGTTTCAAATAACAATTAGTAGCACTCTTGAATGCAGAGGGTCATTACTTTGTTTTGGTGGACTTGAGCTTTCAAACCCATTTAATAGCATTATGTGAAATTGAAAATCGTATTGGGATGTGGTCCTGTGGATGTTGCCAGACATTTTCAGTTCCCATTCTTCGGATGTTCTTTAAGAGCTCTTTTTCCATTTATGGCTTATGGAAGGAATGTTTTTTTTACAGGAAATGTCTTCAAATGTGCAATTTTATTGCTTGTTTATTTGATTATTATTATTTTTTGGTTGCTATCCCTTTTTGTTTGTTTGGTTATAGTTTTCGATCATAACTATTCAAAGTTCTTTTTGGCATGGTGTATAAAGATAGAAAGAGTCTAATCTTGCATGGGAGAAGAATGCCAGATTTACGAAGTGGAGTGCGGCGATCAAAGAGAGTCAACAATATTGAGGATAATCCAACTGGCGTAGTACCAACTGCTCGACGTGGTGCTGGGAGAGGTAGAGGAGGCAGAGCTGCAGCTGTGAAGTCACCTCCACAAGATCCAGTTGAGCTGGATTTTATTTCCCCGAGTCCAAGACCAGCTGGAAGGGGTAGAGGGCGTAGAGGAGCGATGAATCATGATAAAAATGCCAGATTATTGGGTGTTGGGGCTTGGGGCCAGGCCCAAAGGCACACTGGTTTGGACCTGCCATTAAGAGAGGTGGTTGGTGTTGCAGATGAGTTGATCAATGAAAAAAATGCAGACAAACTGGTTGCTGCTGAGGATGATGTTAACGCAACTCCACTTCCTGAGAGGGTACTAATTTGCACACCATATTTGTTTGAGGCTTTAATTTTTCATTTCAATTTAGTTTGCCTGATATGGTGCTAACAAAACTTGTATGCCATTTGTTGTTATAGTTTCATTTTTTCATGGTTAATTCACCACCTGCATAGCATTATCTCACTTCTCGTAACATTTATGCATGCAGACGTAATAGCATTTCTGGAAGCAGTCATGTATATCACTAATCTAGGTATAATGGAATAAGCAAATTTTCATAAATTTATATTCCCATTTTTGTAAAGATCAAACCATTTACCCCTATATGCTCTAACAAACTAAAGGGAGTAAAGTTATCTTAAGGATATTATTGGCATTTACTTTAAAGGGAAATAGACACTCATTTTGGAACATTTTTTTCAGAGAAAGTGAACTTATTTCATAACAGAGAGAGTGTCATTCTTATTCTAGATCGCCATGGATGAAAAAATATGATTAATCTTTTTCCCAAAAGTAGTGGAAGTATGTTGACTATTTTGAATTTTCAGGTACAACTTGGCAATTCCCCTATATACAAAGTAGAGAGAAAGCTTGGTAAAGGGGGGTTTGGGCAAGTCTTTGTGGGAAGGAGGGTGACTGGTGGCATTGGGCGATCAGGACCTGACGCCTTTGAGGTTTTAATCCTTGTTCAGTTTTTATGTGTCTGTAATAAGCTAGGAATTAGTTTCTGTTGCTAATAGAAGCATGCCGTTTTTTGGAAGGTTGCTTTGAAGTTTGAGCATCGAAATAGTAAAGGCTGTAGCTATGGCCCTCCTTATGAGTGGCAAGTTTACAGGTATACATGATTTTTTGTTGTTTCCTTTTGTGAAAAACCCTTATTTCATTACTTCACTAATCTTCTTGTTTTCTGAAGCACTCTTAATGGCTGTTACGGGGTTCCTATGGTCCATCACAAAGGTCGACTAGGGGACTACTATGTCCTTGTGAGACTTTCCTTACATATGCTTTGTATATTTGAAATATAAAATATTTCACTTTCAGTATTAGTATTGTGTAATAGTTATTCTAATTACTTCTATATGGGTCTCTGTAAGCACAGGTAATGGATATGCTAGGCCCAAGTTTGTGGGATGTATGGAACTTTAGCAATCAAATGTATACAACTAACTCATTTCCTTTTTCTTTCATTGAATTTGATTATTATTTCTCCTGAAAGTGAAAACCGACTTTCTGATTTTGAAGTTATTGTATTAACTGCTTTTGTTTCCTTTGATTTTGCTCTATGTGAAGGATGTCTGAAGAGATGGTTGCTTGTATAGCAATAGAGGGAATATCAATTCTCGAGCAGCTTCACTGTAAAGGGTATATTGCAAAATTTTCCTTCTCTTAAATGCTCGTGTTTTTTCTCTTGTTCTATATCGACCTTTTTCATCTGATGTGTTACCACAGTTTTGTGCATGGAGATGTCAAGCCAGAGAACTTTTTGCTTGGTCAGCCTGGAACACCTAATGAGAAGAAGTTGTATTTAGTTGACCTTGGTTTGGGTACGTGTTCTTTTTCAGATTTGTTTAATTCCTAACTCCCTCTACCCAATACATGTATATAACTTTTCAATGGATACCTCTGTGATTTATAGCACTACAAATTGTGGACACTTTGTGTAATTGTACTTTATGTTGTCTGTTTTAGCTTCTAGATGGAAGGATGCATCTTCCGGTCGTCATGTTGATTATGATCAAAAGCCAGATGTGTTCAGGTAACCACATTTCTTCTCAAAGCTGATTCTAGTAAACTATTATATTGTGGAAAATTCCTACTACTGTTTCAAGAGTTCACAGAGGAAAAAATGTGTGATACAGCATCTAATAATATTTCAAGAAATCTGCTTTATTTATGTGTATGGAAATCCTAATAAAAGACTAGTTCAGCTAAATAGTATTTTCATTTAGTATTAAATAGCATGTTTAACCAGGTTATCTAAAATTCAAGGTAAAATTAATAGCAAGTGTTCATAATCATGGTTTTATTTTTCATCTGATCATAAGTACACATGTTTCATGTTGTAGGGGAACTGTACGTTATGCAAGTGTACATGCTCATTTGGGCAGGACAGGAAGTCGAAGGGACGACCTTGAATCGTTAGCTTACACCCTAGTATTCCTCCTTAGAGGAAAGCTACCCTGGCAAGGGTACAATGTATGTTTCTTTCATGGTTCCATCAAGCATTGCTATTAGCATATTTATTACTTGAGTTTTTTCATTGCTTCTTATATTTTTCTGTTTTAATTGACTTGTGAGCTACAGGGAGAAAACAAAGGATTTCTTGTCTGTAAAAAGAAAATGGGAACCTCAGCCGAGACACTTTGTTGCTTGTGCCCTCCTCCTCTTCAACAATTCCTTCAGATGGTGTCAAATATGAAATTTGACGAAGAGCCCAATTACGCAAAGCTCATATCCCTTTTTGACAACAGCATAGGTTCTAGTGCATTATCTCGACCAATCAGAACTGATGGAGCTCTGAAGGTTGTTTTCTATTATGAATTTCTTTACTCACAATTTGTTTTTATCAAGGCTTGAACGTGAGACATGTGGATTGTGTTGATTTTGCCAACTTTTATGCATTGTAGGTGGGCCAAAAAAGGGGTAGACTGCTTGTTGACTTGGAAGAGGGTGGACGCATTGAAAAGAAACTTCGTCTAGGCACCCCAGCTACTCAGTGGATATCAATTTATAACTCTAGAACACCAATGAAGCAGAGGTAATGGGTGCAATTAAGTTATAACATGACACATCCTGTTTTCTATTTATTTATTTTTTCACGTCTAAAGTTAGCTAAATATAGTAAAAAGAGGGGAACAGCCCTGCACACGGGAAAATATAATATGGTACGCAGAATAGTTTCTTCTACAAGTCATCTGAGATTGATATATTTTTTATCCTTATATTCCATATTAGTTTCTTATAGAAATGTAGCTTCCATAACTATTTGCCTTGTTGATCTATTTTCTGACTTTATCATAGTAGGCCATTGTTGGGGACCATGTTCATTTCTCCTATATGTCTAGCTTACATTATCATGCAAGTCACTATAATGACATGCTTAGTATGTGAGATATAATTCTGACTTTAATATCTGTAGACTAGATTATTACAGCTTATTTAAAGCTTGACTATCTATAATGTATAAAAGGTTCAGGCATTTGGACTGGCAAGAGTGTCTCTTTCTGACAGTAAAGAGGATCTCCGAAGTTTTAGTTTAGATACAAATTTGCTAGGTTTAAGGCTTCATAGGACGGAACCCTTGTCCCCACTTGATGGGGCAAGGTTTTAATTTTTATTGTTAGTGTGCAGCTAAGGAAGTTATTGTTTGAATTGCTAATTCTCTAACCATAAGCATTAATTATAAATATATTCCTTCATTTTAGATATCACTACAATGTGATGGAATCAAGACTTCACCAGCACGTGGAGAAAGGAAAGGAAGATGGCTTGTCTATTAGCTGTGTAGCATCATCAACCAATTTGTGGGCGGTCATTATGGACGCAGGAACAGGGTTCTCTTCCCAGGTTTATGAACTGTCCCCAACTTTCTTGCACAAGGTTAGCGATCCTGTTTCTGCCAACAACTTTCTAAATACAGTATCATAATCACATAATATTCTAGTAAGCGCATAATTTCTGTTTATATCATCAGGAATGGATAATGGAGCAGTGGGACAAGAATTATTACATCACTTCAGTTGCCGGTGCAACTAATGGCAGTGCTCTGGTGGTTATGTCAAAGGGTAACTATACTATATATAACCCGTATCTCTATAGTATATATTCTTTATACTTGTTCAGGTCTGGTATTTCGGCTATTGGTATTTCCTTTAGATCTTATGAATGTATTGTCTAGTATATGGTGGTTGAGCTGTATAACGCCACAGAGGTACCCCAGATAAATCACACAGATCTCTTTATAGCATCAAAATGCTCTTTTCTACTTTTCCCCAGTTGTTCTAAAAGACACTAGGCCCTAGTCGGGCGAACAGGGCCTCCGGGGACTAATCAGGATTAATTGAAATTTTTTCTCTATTTTTATTAAATAAGTTATTATATATATGCAATCAAAATATGAATTATCTTATATAAAATAATATATTAATACTTGTTACGCTCATATCCTGAAAAGTACCAATTAGTATAACTTATTTTAGTTTTTTGTATTTTTTTTTCCTAAATCCGCTTTGAACTGCCTAGACCTGTTCCACCGACTTAAACCGCCTGATTATATCATACAGAATGGACTCGATGTTCTAAAAATCCCTGCCTAGGTGACGTATAGGCCGATTTTTAGACGCTGCTTTTCCCATGAAGAAAAACTGTGATTATGTACATGTATAGTAAATTTCTAATATTATCTACTTTAAGAAAATTAACAAGTTTTTCTTCAACCCCACTGAACAGCAATGGACTGAAACTCGCAAGAATCTGAAATATATTTCCAAAAGATGAAAAGGGGTGCAAAAGCTTGTCAATTATGCATGTTACAGCAATGCCAAATCTGATTAGTGTTCTATGTAGCTAGCCCACCTTAGATTGAGGGGCAAAAGCTAGCAGCACAGTTAATATCTTCTTTGTTTCCTTCTTTAAACTGAAAACATAGAAGGAAACTGCCCACACTTAACACCAACCATAAACCAAATACACAAGAGGTGCACAATCCTGATTTCATTGATATTGTAGCGTTGGGACATTGACCGCCCCCTTCTAGAGATTTGTTTGTTATTTAGGTTAAAAAGAGACATGCTACTGCACTCCTTTTGATTGTGTGATTAAAATCATTAGGACATTTTTAATGCTAATATTGCCTTCTTTTTTGTTGGCAATATAGGGGTTCCATATACGCAACAATCCTACAAAGTAAGTGATGTATTTCCTTTCAAATGGATCAACAAAAAGTGGAAGGAAGGCTTTTCTGTCACCTCCATGACTACTTCGGGTAGCAGGTGGGGGGTCGTCATGTCCCGAAGTGCGTGCTATACCAATCAGGTTGTCCAATCGTGTCAACTGTCGTATTCTTTAATCCATGACATTGCTGATTGCTCCAATAAACAAGCGCTCACGATTTATGTACTCGAATTCCAGGTTGTCGAGCTCGATTTCCTCTATCCAAGTGAAGGGATCCATAGAAGATGGGAGAGTGGGTATAGGATTACATCAGCTGCTGCAACTGATGATCAGGCCGCGTTCATACTCAGTGCCACGAAGAAAAAATCGCCTGATGTGATGCAAGAAACTCTGCGAACATCCGCTTTTCCCAGTACCCATGTTAAGGTACTTATTTGTTACTAATGTTAGCGTTGAGTGTTCAGGCAAAAACCACTCTTGTGGTACAAACTAAAACCCACCCGAGCCATTGGATTAACTAAATAGATGGCTGAGATTAAACCATTTTCAACTTATTAAATATTTAAAATAAATTTAAAGTTGATAAAAATTACAAAAAATGCCATCAATGAGATATTTAATCCCAACCCTTCACTTGATGCATCCAACGAGGTTCTTAGTTTGCACCACAAGGGTGGGTTTTCACCTGAATTCCAATATCTCGGAGATTAATTGGCTGTGTTGATTTAATTGGATGATGATGATGATAGATTGATGGTTATAAGCTTCCTATAATTTGTAATTAGCCGGTTGAACCTGATCCAAATTAATTATCGTTGTTTTCTTCTGTGGCCCAGGACAAATGGGCGAAGAATCTATATATTGGAACTATATGTTATGGAAGAACAGTATCTTGATGTTCGATCGGGGTTTCAAAAACGAGATGGCTGGTCGGCATGAAAACGGGAGGAGAAAGTCGCTTTCCTCCGTCCTCCTCCGGACCTTCATGTCCCGCCGAAAAGGTGTGTATAGCGATTGAGAGACGAGAAGCCTCGGATCCTCTGTAGTATTTGTCATCAGAGGATCTGAGGGCTCTCATCGTCAGCTCGGGTTTGAGCAAACTACGTGAAATTCAACTGTTGTGTGGGTAGTAGATTAGATTATTGTAAAGCCATTTGTTTTTGTTTTATAATTATAAAAGAAAAATAGTTTCATAATCGTTTCTGTAGAGTTCAAGTGTGTGAGTGTGACTCATTTTGACCAATTACTTGTTATCATTGGTACTATACACAACTTGCAGCCGAAAGGCGGTAAGAAGTAATCAAAAGAATGAGGTTTTGGTATTAAATTACTCGAAAAGCAGTGTAGAAGGATCTGATAATACATGAAATCATGTTCAATCTGAGAGATAGAAAGAAGCATAGATGCGTGTGCATCACGTGACACCCATTTACAAGTTGCAAAGCTTTGAATCTCGTTTTTTTAAATATTTGATAAGATCAGTGTGTTTCCGTTTCGAACATGAACCAAACAACCTCTTACCCTCTCACGTGCTTCTATTAATACACACAAGTCCTCTCTCTTCCTGACCAGTGGGAACAGAGGTACGAGGTTGTTGTTTCGATGGACATTACCAACTGTTGCGGTTCTTCAGGTGCAGGCCACGTCACCACCATCAGGCTGGGGAAGGTTCAGGCGTCAAGTGGCGGCGCGAACCCGAGCAGGCTTCGGTGGAGAGCTCTGTGGGTGAAGTTCAAGAAAGAGAAGAAGAAGCTGTTTGAGTCACCGTCGTCGTCGCCCGTGAAGGCTTCGTATGATCCGCGGGATTATGCGAAGAATTTCGACCAAGGGTGTGCCTGGGACGATCCTGATACCATTTCTGGGTCCTTCTCGGTTCGGTTTGCGGACCCTTCTCTGTACAGAGGTGTTGTGTGATTTGTTGTGACTTGTGTTTTTCTTTTTCTTGGCAGCCAAACAGAGCTGGGATATTTTTCCTAGGTTCCATATTCTCGGTTACTATACCTTTTACTTGTGTCTGATGAGTTTTGTATGTTTCGAGTACTATAATTTTAATGAGCATGAATCTCGAGAGGGGTCTTCATTTTAGGCTAGGAATGATTAAGAACCTGGGTAAATTGCACTTGAAAATCTAGAGTTAGTTATAGTTTGGATACTGTTATTATAAGCTAAAATTGACGGGAAATCGAGAAAAAACACTAATCAAAATAGCTCTAAAACATAAGTTTCGATTTTGAATGCATGTGTCATAATGTTCAATTTAGACATAATAAATTCGAATGATAATTATATCAAAGCGAACAAATTGCATAATTAATTTGAAAAGAATATTTAAATAGGTAATTGAGTTTCGAGCCCAAAATGAAGATTTGTCATATTACGATTCAATCCGGTTTTAATCAAAACCGCTCAATTATATCCTTCATCGATTGAGAACCGTCTGGTTCAATTCAGTTGGATTCTCACTTAAACAATTTGAGAAACAGAATTATGAACACCCCTAATCTAAATTATCTTCAAATGATTCAAAGAGATGAAAATAATAAATAATCTTTTAAATTGAAATTTACACATCCAAACATTGTAGTTTAAATTAGTCTTTTAAAACATTCAGAATCCAAAGATATCTCATTCAAAAAACTAAAAAAAATCCCACTTCCAAATTTATCCTTAAAAAAATTCTAAATTATTATACTACAGCAAAAACTTTCCTAGAATTTTCTGGTTACCAGAAAATAACTGGGCTTGGGGCATTCAAAGATTTAAAGTAACAAATTCTGAAAACAGGCCCAATAAGCAAACCCATTGGGATCAAAAGCACAACAAATCTGAAAAGCCCACGGTTTCGAACAAAACGACACCGTTTTCGTCGTCTCGTAGCCATCTCCCAGAGATCCGTTACTCGGTAACGCACCAGAAGTTCGTCTTCTTCGTTCGTCCTCTCTATCGCTAGGGTTTTGGGTTTTGATTCACAGACGCACACGAATTCACCGATCAACGACGCCGTTTCAGGCTCCTCCGACTCGCCGCCATGGCCATGGAGCTCGAAATCAAGACGGAGAGGCTCCAGAAGCTCTTCGACGACCTCGAAACCAAGAAAATCGCCATCTCCACCTGCACGCAGCTGTTCACGTCCCTCTCAGACCATTTCGCTTCCCTCCAACGCTCTCTCTCCGAGAAATCACAGTCTCTGCAATCCAGGTTCCAGGAAATGGAGTCTAGTTCTCAGAAAACCCTAGAGTCCCTCGAAGCTCGCGAGAAATCGATTCCGGAGCGCGAATCCGCCGCCGCCGCTCGAATCGAGGAGCTGAGAGAGGCTGCTTTGGCCGACCTGGAGAGATCCGAGCCCGAGATCGCCGAATTGCCGGAGGCACTGAGGTCGATCTCCAGGAAAATGGACTCGGCGGGGCTGATGAGCTTCATCGTCTCCAAGAGGAAGGAGTCTGTGGCGCTGCGGGCGGAGATTTCTCGGGCGGTGAATGAGGCGGTGGACCCACAGAGGCTGGTGCTGGACGCGGTGGAGGAGTTCGTTAACGTGAAGGCGGCGAAGGGTAGTGTTACAGATAAGCGGTGGGCGTGTGCAATGCTGGTGCAGGCTCTGTTTCCTGAGGTGAATTCGGGTGATAGGTCGCCGGAGCTGTCCCGGAGCGTGGTGGAGAGGGCGGGAGGATTGGCGGAGGCGTGGAAGGTGCAGATGGATGGTGATGCCAAGGCGTTGGGGCCGACGGAGGCGTTGATGTTTCTGCAGATGGTTGTGGGGTTCAGTTTGAGGTCGAGGTTCGATGAGGAGTTCTTGAGGAAGCTGGTGGTGGAGTATGCGTCGAGGAGGGATATGGTCAAGCGCGTGGCGGGATTGGGATTTGGAGAGAAGATTGAAGGTTTGTGCTTTACTTGTTGTAATTGTGTGAGATTATATAATTTGGTTGGTTTATGGTTTTGCTCTGAAGATGTATTTTTTTGCCATGCTAGTTACTTGCAAATTCAGGGTTGGTTTTGGATATGAAATGAGCTATCTGGGTTTGATTATATTTTTATGAATTTTCATATATTGTTGATAAAAGTTAGATTATATATTGCTAGAAGCCGCGAAGAATGAGTGTATTTGAAATTATCTTGAGCAACAACCGATGGGTATTTTTCTTAAAATCCATTACCGGTAGAATTTTATGTTGAAGGATCCCATCTCACTGTGTTCGTTCTGAATCCATGGATATTTTTGTCGTGGAATCCTCATTGTGAAGTGTTGTGCTGGAACTTGATTCTAATCCTTTTATGGGATTATGATATAATGATGTAAATAATCTGCTTTATATGACTAGGTGAAAAATATGCATGAATGGATAGACCTAGAAGAACTATTGGAACCTGTTAAACTGGCTTTGATTGGTTTTGCGATCCCCTTTTTTTTTATGTCTCCTTTTTGTTTATTATCTTTTTACTCAGATAATTTGTTTCAAATAGAGTTCTTTTATCTCTAGATACTGACATACTGTAAAATGCAGCAATGCCATCAATCCAGTGGAATACCAGTTACTTAGTGCATTTTATTATTGTAGCTTATCCAAAGAACTGTTCAATTTGTGATTTTAGATTAGCGTCAGCCTTTTTTGTTATGAAAATTATTTGAAAGGAGTGTATATAAGCAAGAAGTGTTGGGTTCTAACTAGGTTGGAAAGTTGTAAGACGGGGTAGCAAAAGTGGTAATGCTGGGATATATTTGCTACAACACTAGAAAAAATAGAATTAGGAATGAGAATATTCAGGGGGTTCACAAGATGTTTCAAATGTGTTAGTTATGAAAATTATGGTTAATACTTAATAGTGATGAGTATAAAGTATTTATATTGTGAGCAATAGACGGATGAGAGTGGGAATATTAGTTCCTTTAATTTTAGGATGCTATCATTTTTTCCCAACATGACGAATCCGAATTGTATCTATTACTGGTTTATCCCTATTCCAAAGCAAAAAATTCTAATCCCAAATGCTACCTTCAATAATTGTAAAACCAGTTACTCTACGGCCTTGTCTCTCTTAAATGCTTTTTATGTACCTCCATTTTGTACCCCAAATATTTGGAACAAAAATTAAAATGAACTTGCTGTCTTAAAATTGGCATCATACCAATTGCTGGTGCAGATTACATTTAATACTGATTGAATTATCTTCACTAAACATAGTCTTTGTATATACAGGTATCATTGAAGAATTGGTGAAGAATGGTAAAGAAATAGAAGCTGTGAATTTCGCTTTCGAGTTTAATTTGACTGAAAAATTTGCTCCTGTTCCTCTGCTCAAGTCCTATCTGCGAAAATCCAGAAAGAAACCTGGCAACATGTCAACAGTATGTGTACATCTATCCTTATTTTTTCTATAAAATCGAAGAATTCATATTCCTAGTTAGACATTTGATCAGATTCCCTCAATTTTGTGTTAATTCAGGAGGAAGCATACTCAATAGAGTTCAACTCCATAAAAGCAATCATCAAATGCGTGGAAGACCACAAGTTCGAAGCAGAATATCCACTCGACAACTTAAGAAAAAGGGTTACCAATATGGAGAAATCAAAGGCTGAAAGGAGAAAGAGTTCAGGGCCTTCAAGCCAGCCTTCAAACAAGCGACCCCACGGTGGCGGGAGTGGCGGGCCACCTTTCCGCGCACCCAAAGCAGCCAAATACTCGAACGCGTACCCTTCTTTCAACCGAAGGAACCAACCTCCTCTCCCGCACCACAGCCCCGCTACTCGATATTCTGCTCCATACGGCTATCCAAGCCAGAGTGTTTACGAACCCTCCCCTGCGCCCACATATGCATCACAGTACAGCATGCCTCACTCCCAACCTCCGCAGCAACACTACTCGCTCGCCGGGGACGTGGGTGCTCGCGCCAGTAGCGCGTATGGCGGCCAACCTAGCTACAGCGCTTACGATTACAGCAGCACCGCTCCTCCTGCTTACCAACCTTCACCTTATACGCAGTAGAGCTTCGACTTCGACCAGACGCTGAACTGTAACCTTTCGCTGACTCCTTTTTCTGATCGTATTAAGTTATTAGGATGTTGAAACCTGAAACTTGAATTGCTATGATATGGCTGACCTGAAGCTGAATTGGATTTTCTTTCTGGGTTATTTATTCTTGTATAGATATGTCTATGTTGCCAAAAATGCTCTTTTTGGGTGCCAAGTACTTATTTCCAGATGAATGAGAAAGTTGATTTATTAATATCTTTAGATAGATGACCTCAATATTATTTGCAGGACCTGATTGCATATTAACAAAGGCAGGAACAGTGCTATGGATGTTAACAATGACGTTAACAGTGAATCACAGCTCTGGTTGTATACATTAAACTCAAGGATAATGACACCGTGACACTTTGTTATACCTAACTATAGTGAAATGACACGTTTATACCGTAACTATTTTTATTGACAACTACTCCTATAATACTAAACTATTTTGATTTTAATTTTGTCTGGTTTATTATGGACTGGTAATAAACCGGAATTGAATTTGAACATGGTTCAAATTCATAAAATTATATTTTTACCCTTCCTATATACGAGTTTTCCCTAATTGCATAATGACAAATTAGTATTTTCCCAAACGATTATAAAATTAAAATAAAAAATGAAATGGGACTGTAAGCTCGACGACGGAGAAGGACGTCGACGGCGGAGGAGATCTCGGTCGGTGGAGAAGCTTCGGCTCGGTAGCGGGGCCGGAGGCGAGATTTGGTTCGGCACATATCTGCTCTGTTCATCCACCACCTCTCCTTCCCCCGTCCTCGCGCTCCTCCTTTTGTTGAAAATCATCTTGCTCCGGTGCACGAGCACGATTATGGCGACATCGAGCGAGCTATGTAACTTGAAATAATGTGATTTGGATATTTTATGTTTTAGTTGAAAAAACTGCTCCTCGTTTTTTGTTCGGCGTTGATGGAAGATGAAGGGGGTTTGTGAGTCTCGAATCAAACTTGGGCGTCTTTCTTCAATTTTGACAAAGGCGACTCATAGAAGATGATGAGGGTTAGTGGCAGAGTTAACACTCGGAGACTCGACGCCTAGGCTTGCCGGAGTTGGAGAAGGCTCGGAGATCTGTTGTTTAACAGGCTTGGAGATCTGGCGTTAAACTCGCCGGAGTTGGAGAAGGCTTGGTTCGGCGCCGTTGAACTCGTCAAAGCTCACCCCTCGCCGCCGGAGCGAACCTATACCTCGCCGGAACCTATCTGGTGTCTCTGTGGATTTGCCAGACATCGTAGCTGCCAGAAATCAAACTGGAGTTGACCCGGTCCATTAGTTCAATTCTATTTTATTTTTTCATCTGAACTAGGGATATTTTAGACATTTTAGAGGTAGACTGTCAATAAAAATAGTTATGATACTAAAAGTGAGAAAATTAGTTAAGGTATGAGAAAATGTCATTTCTCTATAGTTACGTGTAACAAAGTGTCATTATCCCTTAAATTCACGAAGGTGTTTCTTCAATGGACAATTTGTCTATTCCACTTCATGTTTTGATAGATCGAAAGCAATTTATGGATCATTTCACCACAAGGCTCACTACGAACTTAACTTCATCCTTAAAACTTATCGATAAGAGTGGTTTTTGTCACATATTTAAGTTGGAACATTAAACAATTCACCACAAGGCTCACTACGGTTGGATGTTTGATTGATTCAAACTATGATTATATTGATAAAAAATTATCGTATTGTGTATATGATAGATCAACGTGTTTTCAGGGCATGCTCGGAAGCATTGATTGTTTGCATTAGGTAAGGTCTAATTTCCAGTAGCGTAGCATGTACAATATTCTCGAGGCGATCATGGACACCTAACAATCACACGTTAAGTTGCCGCGACATATGATAAATGGATATGGCATTCATTTTTCGGGGTTGGAAGTACAAATAATGATATAAATGTGTTAATCGTTCTTGTGTATTTGAAGATATTTACATTGAGAGGTACGTGTTAGTTAACTTTACAGTTAACGGTAATGCTTATGATCTTGAATACTATCTGGCAGACGATACTCACAATATTCAAGCAATTGTTTATGTTACCCACATGTCACAATATGCAACACTTATGCAATCCGTTCGTACAATTATTTGCTCAAAGGAAAAAGTCATGCCGAAAGGATATACATCATGCGTTCCAAAATCTGAAGAAAAGATTTGCAATTATAAAAGGTCCAACAAACCAAGCTCACCAAAACGATATAAAGAACATAATGCAAGCTTGTATTGTAATACATAATTGTTGAGGATGAAAGAGACTTGCATTCGGTTCAATACGTTCAACGTGAATTAGATATTGATAGCCTCCTTTGATGGCTCCGTTAACACGGATTATACTGTAGGTCCAACAATTGCATTTGTATGGTATATTAGAAAGAAATGATGAGTTCACAAAGCATCGTCAACTCAAACACGACTTGATTGAGCATATACGACGACAAAATAATGGTTTAATTTAAGTTATTGTATTATTAAGTTGAGTTTATGTCATTTTATTTTTGTAATTTTAGTCACGTATTTTTAATTATCGTATTGTACTCCAATCATATTTAAGTAAATTTTCAAGTAAGAGACTCTTTCGATCCTAAAGAGTTAATTACGTATTCTTGTTGGCTATTCAATTCACCGAGTATAAAGCAAGAGGGATAGCTCTACATGTTCTGGCGATGATGAGGTTAGCAATAACTTCTACTCACTTGGATTAAACATTATCGGAAGCGAGTTATGATGTGTTCGTGTATGCTCTATAGACCTACACGTTGATTGGAAATTTGAAACTGATGTTCGAAAAATACACCCACTTAATTACAATATTGATTTTAAAATTTGTATATTTTATGATAATTGCGTCGAGTATTTTCCAACAGATTATTTATTGATTACCAAAGATTATAAGCTTTCAACCCACAATCATCACAAATTGAATTATAATTAAATAGCTCTTAGTCGTTTACCAATGCCGGTAACCGAGAATTGTACAATTGGAACAGTTTATGCACTTGAAATGACTAGTCCTCTTTGTTGTCAGCATTTTTAATTGAAGTCATTCAATATAAAGTCATAAAATAGTATTTAAGCCATTGTCACACGAATGATTAGTCCCACCCTTAGATAAATGGGCTCTTAATGTTGAAATCCTGCAGACTCATCAACGGCTATAAACTGACTAATGCTTGTTCATCGAAGCGGCAAAAACCAAAAGAAGCGAACAAAACGCACTTTTAACAGAGAAATAAAAACTTCAACAGAGAACAACAGTTACAACAGTACACGTATATCCATTAAACACACCATCGATCACGATCAAAACGGCGTCGTTTCGTTTATTTCCCAATCTTGCCCCTGAGCTTCACGCCGAGCACCCTCTCCATCTTGGCGAGCACGGCCTGGTTCGGCACCGCCTTGCCGTTCTCGTACTCCTGAACCACCTGAGGCCTCTCGCAGATCTGCTTCGCCAGATCCGCCTGGCTCAGCCTCTTCTCCAGCCTCGCCCTCTGGATCGCCAGCCTCACCTCCGCCGCCACCCTCCCCAGCGCGTCCGGCTCCGCCGCCTCGTCCAGCTTCCTCGCGCTCACCGCCGGCCCCGAGCCCCTCCTGTTCAGGCCCCCGTCGGACCTCTTCACCGTCGTCACCGGAGCTCCGGACCGGAGCGCCCTGTTCACGGCCTTGGGGTCGCGGAGCTCCTGCGCTCTCGCCGGCCTCGCCTTGTGGAGCACCACCGGCTCCCAGTCCTGGCTCACCGCTCCTGCGTACCTGCTCGGCATCAAGTTGATGATATTGAAATTGCAGAGAAACCAGTTTTGATTTTGAATTCGGCGATGATATGATCGGAGAATTTGGGAATGGCTGGTCGAGGTATATATAGGAGGAGAGAGTCTGGAAAGTTCTTGCACTCTCGAGATTCGGTTTAATCTACTGATCAGTGGTGACGTGTTGAATGATTATTGGTCACAGGTCTCGTCCATTTTACACGATTTATTATTCTCGCTTATCTTGTAAAGTTGACGGGCTGCTAAAAATGATCGAACAGACCGACTTGAACCGGCTAAGCCGAACTGACCGATACCGATTCGAAAAATCCGAACTGCTTCGATTAGGTTACGAACAAAATCAAAATTTCATATGTTTAGTTTTAGTTTACAGAACTGAATCGATGAAAAATTGAACCGAATAAAAAATCGATCAATTTAAATACATGACTCATTTTATCTCATCGATCTTTATTAATTGGGCATGAAACATTGAACTAACACAAAATAAATCAAATCAAGTCAAGACCGGCTTAAAGTATGAGAATTTCATGAATTTCAATTCATAGAAAATCGAACTGAAAACCGTAAGTGAAGTAGTAGATCAAAATGACTTAAAATGTAAGAATTTCATGAAATATGTTCATAAAAAATCACACCAAATCAAAAATCGATCGATTCAAAACCGAAATAAATCAAATTCTAACAAATCAGTTTCTGTTTTTATTTTCAGATAACCAAACCGATCCGTGCGGTTTTGAGTCGAACCGTGAACCACCATAGTTGATGGGCTTACACAGAAAATATGTATTGGGCTTTTAGATTAGTTTCTCAATATTGAAGCCCAGCCCAGATCAGTTTTCAGAACCAAAGGAAATTATTATTTTGGCGCCAACTATTCCGCTGTAAACACAATAAATTCACAGTTCCCACTTCTCTCTCTCACTCTATCTTTCTCTCTGCTACACGCTTCAGATTCACAGAGCTCTTTGTTCCCAAAATGCAGCGCCAGAAATCGATACTCTCCTTCTTCCGGAAACCGTCGCCGGAGGATCGGGACTCCGGCGCCGGAGAAATGACTCACGGTGGACGGCGCGTCCCCAGCTTTCCGGCGAGTCGGAGCGGCGGCGCGGAGAATCGGCCGGCGGTTCCTGTGACTGTGGATCTGTCTTCGGAGGTTAGGGGAACCGATACTCCGCCGGAGAAGGTGCCACGCAAGGTCCTTCCGGCGAACTTCACGGTGAAGGAGGAGAGCAAAGGGGCTTCTCTGTTCTCGAGCATCATGCACAAGTTCGTGAAGGTAGAGGACGGAGAGAAGGCTACTGAGAGGTGATATGATACATTTCTCGGTTTTTATTTTTATTTTCGGTGAACGTGAACCCTAACTCTGTGTGTTAGGGTTTTTGATTTTTGCTTGCTGTCCTGAGATTTGGTTTCTTATTGAGAAAATTGGGGAAAGTGAAGGAAATGAACTGTGGTTTTGTACATTTTATGGTATTTATGAGCTGGAGAAAGTTCATCGTATTGACGTTGCAGGGACATTGAGTTGGATTTGAAAAGGTTTCAAGCAGTTTCATTTTGCATGATGAAGAATGGTTTGGCTATTGTTAAAACCCTACTTTCACAGTCAAAATCTACTAACTGAAACTATAAGAATCCCCAGAGAAGATATATAGTTAAAGTTGAAGCTGTGTTTATTTTTTGAATTGTGGTAACACTTACTTTATTGTTTTGAAAGTATAATTTTTGTTTGAAAATGGTATAGTGAAACATAGGTGGTCGAACTTTATGACTGTTTTCGCAGTTCTTTCAAGTTTCGTTTTGAAATTGAAAACTTCTTGCCCAATATTGTTCAGCAGTTAATTGTTGTTAATTATGGATGGAACGATGGTTGTGTGCCCATAGTATGAATTTCTTCTGATATTGTGGCTGTTCTGTGTTTAATATGCAGGAAACAAGTGCATGGTAGTTCTTATAATTGTTCATTATCTGAAAAAGTAACATGCCTTGATAGATTGTCCAATCCAGGACCAACTTCTCAACTGCACGAGCACAAAGTTCTTAGCTCCAACTTGGCATGTGATAGAAAATATGCATTAGATATCCAGAGTGAGGATGACATTACCAGTCCTGAAACACCAGGCATGCGGCCTCTTGTTCCTCGTTTGAAGAGGATTCAGGAGGATAGTCCGAAGTGCAAGGATAGGAACGATAGTTCGTTGCTGGATGCAAGTAAAAGAGTAAAACTTCTCCAGTACTCAATGCCTGAAAAAAAGAACCCAACAGAAGTATCTGATACGACAAGCAAGTTTGACTGGCTTAGGCCTTCCCAAATCAGGGATGCTAATAGAAGAAGGCCTGATGATCCTCTTTATGACAAGAGGACTCTATACATACCTCCGGACGTATTGAAGAAAATGTCGGCTTCTCAAAAACAATATTGGAGTGTGAAAAGTCAATACATGGATGCTGTGCTTTTTTTTAAAGTGGTAAGTTAAGATAACATTGCATTATTGGTTTTTCTTAAAAGAATTTACTTCTGAATGTTAGTCCACCTGGGTTTGATTTAGCATTGATTGTCATTAATTTAATATCTAATTTCTTTAAATGAATGATTCTGATTTTTGAACTCGGCTTGTCTTAACAAATGTTTGACGGTCATTGTTAGAGCCAGTTCCTTCTCCAGGAACCTGATTTTCTTTAATGCTCCTGCATTTCTCATTCCAACGTTTATATTTGGTTCTTGTCCCTGTGTTTTCGTATGTAAAGTTTAAGCATATGAAGTTGTACATTTTTTGCGGACACTATTGTTAATTTCTACTTTAGGCTCATGCTTTTGTAACCATATTTATCAATACTTTTCTGATGATACAGGGAAAATTTTATGAGCTCTATGAACTAGATGCAGAAATTGGCCACAAGGAGCTTGATTGGAAAATGACATTCAGTGGTGTGGGAAAGTGTCGGCAGGTAACTTCAGTTAGTTTTGTCTGGTTCATATAGTTAGTGCTACATGTTCACTTCTCTTGAAATAATCAGTTAATATGCGACAACATGTATTCTTTAATCAGGTTGGTATAAGTGAGGCAGGGATTGATGACGCTGTTCAGAAGCTGGTTGCTCGTGGGTAAGGGAACAGCTATCCATCATATAGCAATGGCAAGCCTATTTATGTTTATCCTTCGTCACATCACTCTTTTGAGAAGAAATAGAAAATATGGTTTCAGCACATTGATTGACTGCATTAGATAGCTATTTTTGATGTGGAAGTTAAGAAATTGTTTTTATTTCGTGTGTAGATATAAAGTTGGAAGGATAGAGCAGCTGGAGACATCGGATCAAGCAAAAGCAAGGGGAGGCGGTTCTGTAAGTTCAAATCTCATCAGAGTATATGTTTAGTGCATTATGCTTGATGAGTTAAACCCTTGTGCTTCCAACCTGCAGTGAACAGATTTACACAGTTTCTCTAATATTAACAAGACTCATTATCCTTTTGTCTTGTAGTTTTACTTCAATTATCAGTATAGTTGAACAGTTGCAGTGTTTCCCTAGCTATCATAAAGCCTTGATATTACACTTATCTGGTTCTTTGGTTTCTGATATCTCATATTTAGACACTACTTTCTGTCTTCTGCACTTTAATATGTTATTGCATGGCTTGGCTTGGCTGGACTTGACTTCACTTTGTTTTGTGGAATTTTAGGTAATCCAAAGAAAACTAGTTAATGTGGTCACACCATCAACCACAACTGATGGTAACATTGGGCCTGATGCTGTCCATCTTCTTGCAATAAAAGAGGTCCGTAAGTTTACAAGTTCAATATCTTATCCTTACTATTCTTGTTACCTATTTTAAATGTGTATTACATTGATTGATAACTCATATTATGCATACATGTAATGGTCTTTGCTTTAATCTTCTTCCTCAACTTTATCTTGCTAGCGCATGCTTAAATTCTGATTTCAAGTGGATCAGTTTCAACTCTGATACAGTGAAAATATTTTAACTCAATATTTATATTCCTAAACTTAATCAATCAACAATTTTGCACTTAAGCTCCTTCGGAATCAGCACAAAAAAATTCATGCTTGGCAGACAAGCCAAGTGGAAGACAAAAACAACCAGTTCACTCCTTAAATTGTAATGCAAATGAATTGTGTTTTGGCCTCCGTAAATAAGAGAGACAATGACAAGCCTTCACATTGTCTTCATATCACAAACAAAATGGAATTTTACTGTCATAGGAAAAAAGTAATATGTTCCCTGCTCCTTTATTCTCTTCATAAAGTTTGGCATACCTAAACGTTAATAATATGTGTGTTTATCTCTTCATAATTTCACATTTCATTGCCACCAGGAAACTTACGGGCTTGACAGTGGTTCAACTATATATGGATTTGCTTTTGTTGATTGTGCTGCTTCAAAATTTTGGGTTGGTTCAGTATGTGATGACACGTCTTGTGCAGCTTTGGGCGCTCTGTTGATGCAAGTATGGCTTGTTCTCATCTTTCTTTGGCTGGTAGTTGCATATATTAAGCCCCTACTTTGTACTAGTTAAAATGTAACCTATTGCAATTTGTTATCAGGTATCTCCTAAAGAAGTTATATATGAAGGCAGAGGTAAGGTTCTTGTTTTTTTGTCCCTAGCAAAGTTTTATTAATAAGTTGAAACAGTCTGAGATCTGTCCAATCATTTCAGGTCTGTCCAAAGAGCCTCAGAAAGCTCTCCGAAAATATTCATCAACTGGTAAGATTTGTGTTATATTCACCAACCAGTTATTATGATTTTCTGGGAAGACAATTACTGGAGGCTTGGGATCTTTTGGTGGTTATTTTTGTTAGTAAAGTTGAGGAGCAAGAAGTACCCAAGAATTATAGGGCATATGGAGCATAATAATAAGAAATAAAAATACAATTGTTAGTTTTTGTTCTCTTCACTGTTCCTTGATTAGTTACTGTGGCTTGGTAGGTGCATTTCTGTGGTTGCTCTGCTCGTGTAAGAGATGGTTCATTTTTATCCTGTGACTGACTTTTATGAATTACCACAAAATTGGAAAAAAGGAAAAAAAAAAGAGCTTTACAGCAACTCTACTTTGCTAGTATGATTGGAGATTCTGCATAAAAAAACTCACTGCTTCATCTTGATTATAATAATGAAGATGACTAACTTTTATCATTCAATATAGTGTATACTCCTTTTGGTGAAGAATCAGGCTTTGATACTTAGGGGATGAGTTATAATCTAGCACTTACGTTTATCATATTCTTTCATTTTTAGTTTCTTGAAGCTTCGGATGAGATGAATAATTGATATAGAATTTTTGATATACTGTTACAGGTTCTGTAGCACTACAGTTGACCCCCCTACAGGGAGTAGATGATTTTGCAGATGCTTCTGGAGTTCGTAACTTGATTCAGTCGAAGAGATTATTTGACAGGTCTTCTAGTTCTTGGAATGATGCACTTGACGGCATAATGCACCAAGATGTTGCCTTGTGTGCTCTTGGCGGACTTATTGGTCATCTATCTAGAATGATGGTAACCCTTTCCTGCAGTTTTGTCCACCCTTTTTCTATAATGGTATTGTTCTCAACTGTTAAGAGTGTGTTAGTATTGATGTATTCCGGTTTCCCTGCAGTTAGAGGATATTCTACATAATGGAGATATTTTGCCATACCAAATTTATCGGGGTTGCCTTAGAATGGATGGACAGACATTGGTAAATCTTGAGATTTTCAGTAATAATGTCAATGGTGGTCTAGCAGGCACGTATTTACATCTTAGCAGTTTTTTAGATTGTGTACATGGAACTTTTTGCTGCAGGTTATACCTATTATGCATTGAAAAACTCTAACCCCACTTGAGTTACAGGTACATTCTACAAGTATGTTAATAATTGCGTGTCGTCATCTGGTAAGCGGCTTCTTAGGAGCTGGATATGTCATCCACTAAAAGATGTTGACGGCATTAACAATAGGCTCAATGTGGTTGAGGATCTAATGGCACATTCAGAAATCATGTTAGTTACAGCTCAATATCTGGGCAAGCTTCCAGATTTAGAGCGGTTGCTTGGACGGGTTAAGGCTAGTTTTAAGGCTACCGACACTCTTTTGATTCCCTTGGTTGGCAAAAAAGTATTGAAACAACAAGTAAGTTGCTGTCTGCATTTATCATGGTTTTGTGTGCGTGTGTTTAATACGTATGGTCTGCAAAAGAATCTCTACTGGTTTATGTTTAAATGTGGTCTGAAATGGTTTACTGTCCGGTTTTTAACAATTTTATTCAAAATGGCATCCTCCCTCTGCTCTCCGCACAACTTCATGAACTTTTTTCCTATGACAACTTTTTGATGGTTGCCAAACAGGGTTAGTGAAATGCAGTGAAGTTTCTGCCTGTACTCCTTATATTATACTAGTGACAAAAGCCTGCATTCATTGGTCATGTTGCTAGAAGTAGACAATATTGCTCCAAATTATAAAGCATGCATTCATTTGTCCTGCATTTTTATTCACTTAAAAGCAATCATTTATCTTCTTTTTTAATTTGCTTCTTTCTTCCATTTATATGGTTGTATATTTAACATCGTCTAGTCTGAATGAACCAAGTGAATCTCTCTCTGCAAAACCAAGGATGATAAAATACAAATTTAGTTTCGGTGTTGATTTATTAACATTCTTTGGATGCCCTATTTCTGCAAGTCTATAATACATAATGTTTTGTGCCAACAGGTGAAATTATTTGGTTCTCTTGTAAAAGGCCTCCGGATTGGAATTGATTTGCTATTGCTATTACAAAATGAAGAGCATATAATCTTGCTATTAGCAAAGATATTTAAATTGCCCATGTTAAGTGGTAGCAATGGACTTGATAAATTCCTTGTCCAGTTTGAAGCAGCTGTAGATAGCGACTTTCCTAATTACCAGGTTGGTTGTTCTTTGGTTCTTTATTGTTTTCAGGATGCATTCAAACAAACTTATCCTGCCATTATATGTATCTCATTCAGCAGTAAAATACATGTACCAGATCATTGTCTCTGAGCAATAGTTTGCGTGTCAACTAAAATGCTTTTAGGATCAGAAACTATTTCTGAAGGAAGCTAAATAGGCTTTTGCACACTTTCTGTAATAAGATGGTGTTTTCAAATTTCTTGATGAACTATGCTTTAAACTACACATTTGTGGTGGCTTAAAGTAATATTTTCCTTCCTACAAATCCTGTAACCATTCATTTAGAAATGCTATACATTATAATTTGCATGTAGACTATTGCTGACTGTTTATGTGGTATGGCGGTACCAGAACCATGAGGCAACAGATTCAGACGCTGAAATACTCTCCATACTGGTTGAGTTATTTATCGAGAGAGCCACTGAATGGGCTGCTGTTGTCCATGCCATCAGTTGTATCGATGTACTGCGATCTTTTGCATTGACTGCAAGTTTTTCAAATGGGGCTATGTCTAGACCAGTTATATTGCCTCAGTCAGAAACCACAACTTCGACCCAAGAGACTGGAGGACCAATACTTCAAATCAAAGGGCTATGGCATCCATATGCACTTGGGGATAGTGGAGCACTGCCTGTCCCAAACGACATACATCTCGGAGAGGGTTTAAAAGGTTATCATCCCCGCACTATGCTTTTGACTGGACCAAACATGGGTGGAAAATCAACACTCATGCGTACTACATGCCTAGCTGTTATATTGGGCCAGGTGTGTTTCTGTAAGGACATAGAATCGTAATTATAGCATCATGGATATAATTTGCTCGTGTACCTTTTGGCTGCTCCTTATCTGAAATCGCTTCATATGCAGTTGGGCTGTTATGTGCCTGCTGAGAAGTGCACCATGTCTCTTGTGGATATCATCTTCACGCGACTTGGTGCCACTGATCGAATTATGACCGGCGAAAGTAAGTGATTAAGTTTTTAATGAAACAAACGATTCTATGATTCCATTAAGACCCTTTTTTTCTTATTACAAAAAAAGAAGATTATTGTGCTATGCTTTTGGTTGATTTCATTTTCATTCAGTGTCAGAAAATGCTGCTAGCTTTTTCTCTAATGCATTAAAAGCTGATAACATATTTTGTATGAAACTAGTCTTGAGAAGTTTCCCAAATGTGTTAACTCTTGTAGTGTTAATACTAATATGACGGCGAGAACTTGTGATTGAGTGGTAATTGTTGCCTGATTATGTTTGTTTTATAATATCCAAGCAATTTGCAAGGCTCATGTTTAGCTATTTAGTCATCTATGATTGTATAATTACAATGAGTGATTTATCACCTAATCCTAATGAACTAAAAGAAATAACGGTGTCATTACTGGCCCATGCATTATTATCCGCTATTTTTGGATGGTCTGCACCATATCCACCCAGACAACATATTAACTTGAGTTTCAGCTTGAATAAACTTCCTCAACTTTCTTTTACAGGTACCTTCTTTCTCGAGTGCACAGAAACAGCATCGGTTCTTCAAAATGCTACTCAGCATTCTCTGGTTATTCTTGATGAACTGGGTCGAGGAACAAGCACCTTTGATGGCTATGCCATTGCATATGCGGTAAGATTTCATTATAATGTATGACTTACCGGCTCCATGCCTCAGATTGTTGCATTATTTGAGATCACATTTCTGTTTCCATCATCGTAAACTATTCCTTCTCATCCTCGAATGCTAGAATTACTTGTGCTAATTCCCATGTCAACTTCTGAATCAAAAGAGTGATGAATCAATTCTTTGCTTAACATGAAGATAAGTGCTCCTACACATGTTTCCTGTTTGTGAATGGCAGACCTGGTTTAGTGTTCTAAAACTCCCCGATACTCCCCTTTGAACTCGATAAAACCGAGTTGATTGAGTTTTGGACCTATTTTCACTTATTGTTCTCACGTGGTTCAATTTTATCACTTGGTCAACTCAGTCAAACCTGGTCAGCTTCTATTATATATATGCTTTAAAAATGTTATATTATCATCAAATATTCCTCGCCTCCGCCCTTTAGAGTAGTGAATATAGACTTGTATTTTTAACTTGCTATTTATGTTTACTGTTATTTGTGTCTTTATTTTGACTTATGAAGTTGTTTGGCACTATTTTATTTTATTAAAATTATGTTATTTTTTCCATTTACACATGCATTATATATGTATTGAGTATTGTCAGTTTCTCTCTAAACTTTCAAATATCCTTATTTGTCGCCTTGTTGAGTTTTTGGAAACCCCTAGTTTAGGACCTTGAGTTCTAGTGAAATGATACAGTGTACGAACACATGTAGCTTCAAAAAGCCTTGGGCAAATACATGCCTACATGTAAGTAATACTAATGTTGTCATATTCTCCGTTAAATCAACGTAACACCTTGAATATATTTGTGCAGGTACTACGCCATCTTGTCGAGAAAGTGAATTGTCGCTTGTTCTTCGCCACACACTACCACCCTCTCACGAAAGAGTTTGCTTCTCATCCTCATGTCACATTGCAACACATGGCCTGTGCCTTCAACTCGAAATCCAACGGCCACTCTAAAGACGACAAGGAGCTGGTTTTCCTGTACCGACTCGCGTCCGGAGCATGCCCAGACAGCTACGGCCTGCAAGTGGCGAGCATGGCCGGTATCCCAGAAAAGGTGGTTGAATCCGCTTCCAAGGCCGGCCTGGTGATGAAAAAATCAATCGCAGAAAATTTCAAGTCAAGCGAACAAAGATCAGAGTTCTCTAGCCTCCACGAGGAGTGGTTGAAGTCCCTCCTAACCCTATCAGAGCTGGGAGATTACAAGTCCGACTACAATGACGATGTCTTCGACACCTTGTTTTGCTTGTGGCACGAGCTAAAAACATCATATAAATCAAGATCTAGATCTAGTGTCTGAAAAATGAACACATCAAGACCCAGCTTAGAGCAAAGATTCAGTATATCTTGTATATGTAGTGTTCGATATTCGGTCTCGCTTGTTTTTTGAACGTTGAAAAATTCAATTATCTATTTTGAACCATTTGTTTAGCTTATTACTCGGCAGAAAAACTCAGTATTTCCCATATTACCCCTCATCAGTCATTTCCATTTCCCAACAGTTTTTTTTTCTGAAATCCCAGAAAAACCAACTGTTGCTCTGCGCAGAAATGGAGAGCGCGCAAGACGGAGACGAGGAGATCACGACGGCGACGACGAAATGCGTGACGTGCGGCGAGAGGAAGAAGAAGCTTGCCCCGAAGTCGAAGAAGCGAGAGCTGGCGATCTCGTGCATGCTGAACACGGAGGTGGGGGCGCTCCTGGCGGTGGTACGGCGGCCGATGGACCCGACGCAGTACTACCCCGACGACAGCGTCGACTACTCGATCGTGCAGTCCCTGAAATCGCTCCGGGCCTACGTCTTCAACCCCCAGCAGGAGTGGCGCACCACCGACCCCTCCATCTACCTCTCCGCGTTCCTGGACGTTGTCCAGACCGGCGGCGTCCCCGCCTCCGCCACCAGCGTCGCCCTCCAGGCCCTCCTCAAGATCCTCAAGCTCACCATCTTCGACGACAAGACCCCAGGGGCCGCCGATGCCATCAACTCCGTCGTCGCCGCCGTCGCCCAGTGCCACCTCGAGAAGACCGACCCCGCCTTTGAGGACTCCGTCAGGATGATGCTCCTCCAGGTAGGGCGGGCCGTTGGTTTTGGATCGACTCTAATTTATTAATTGATTTGTTTTCTGCTGGCTCAATCTTTTAGGCCTAACTAGCAAAGGTTGGTGCTTTAAAATGAGTCATGTGTTCAAATCGATCAATCGATTTGGTTCGGTTGTTTTTTGATTTGAGTTAATTTAGTTCAGTTTAGTTGGTTTGGTTATTTATGAACACCCCTGCCTGCCTGCAGGTGCTCGTCGGGATCATGAAGCACCCGTCATCCGTCCTCCTCACGGAGGCCGCCGCCGCCAACGTGGTCGAGTCATGCTACAACGTCTTCAAGTCCGCGGCCAAGGGGGACCTGCTCCAGAGGTCCGCCATCTACACCATGCACGACCTCATCCAGATCATCTTCACGAGGCTGCCAGAAATGGAGACCGATTCGGACCCGGAAGAAGATCTGGATGTGGAGGCCGGGTCGAGGTACGGGGTGAACTGCGCGGTGCACATCTTTGAGCTGCTGTGCAAGCTGCTGAATGTGGCGGAGGTGGTGGAGACGGACGGGGCTCAGTCGCTGTCTGTGGACGAGGACGTTCAGGCGTTTGCGCTGATTCTGATAAACAATGCGATAGAGCTGAGCGGAGAAGGGATCGGGAAGCACCCGAAGCTGCTGAGTATCATATTGGATAGATTGTTCCACCATTTGATACATTACGGGACTCGATCCAGCCCGCTCATTCTGTCCATGATCACCAGCACCGTGCTCAATATCTACTACTTTCTCCGCAGGTACCACTTCTTTTCGTATTACTTGATCCCCGAATCCAACTTCAGTTTAATTCTAAAATTTGATCTCCAAAAACACTTCCTTTTGTCTCTCCCGCCCTTACATTGCCATTTTCATTTTTCAAATTCTTGTTGTGAAAAATATTTTTATTTAATTTAGGGAAAATGGTAACTAGACTCATTCAATTAGGAGATAATGTCACTTTGTTACACTTAATTATAGTGAAATGACACTTTCATACCCTAACTACATTTCTCTTTTTTTTTAGTACCTTCACAATTTTTTTTGTGACAACATAGCTCTAAAATGTCTAAAATACCTAAACTACCATTAGCTTAAGAAACCATAAATTGAATTGATTCAATTTTGTTTATCTTTGTTTCAATTTGGTTTATATTTAAGATGAAATTATAATTATGCCCCCAAATCTAAAATTAAATTTGAACCATTTTAAATCTGGTTTGATAAATAAAATTAGACCAGTTTTATTCTGATTTCTTAAACCATGGGTATTTTAGTTATTTTAGCATAGGTTGTCACAAAAAAAATGGTCAGAATACTAAAAAAGAGAGAAAAATAGTTAGTATGAAAGTGTCATTATCTCTTTAATTAGGCAATGTCACGCCCCAAATTCAATATCGACCGAGCCCGGGACGCGAACAAGGGAACAAATGAAGAAAACAATAAAACCAC
>JAYMTP010000799.1:0-29000 GCA_036897365.1 Geranium brycei | reverse complement strand
TGGCTCTGCATGATGCTAACTGGTTCGAGTCGATTGGTCTCCAGGGTTATCATGGATGCCTGTGTGTAAAGCATTCTACAACAGGATCACATAATTTCTCCACTCGTATGAGTTGGAGGTCGTGGCTCTACATAATGCTAAATAGGTCGAGCTGAACAACTTTGGAAGAATCATTAGTAAACGGTGTTGCGCACTATCCACAATCGGAACATGTGTTCTTTGTTTTGTTCGCAATCAAATGACTCACGAATTGGCCAAGCTTGTTTTAACTAACAATAGCTGGGATTATGTTGAGGGGTCTGTCCCACCATCTGTAGTTTCAGCTGTCCAGCTTGACACCGGATTAGTTGCTATTTTATTAATACAATTCGCTTTTACCTTAAAAAAACACATATAAAAAGGAAATATGAGTTTGTTTTTAATTATTAATATTTATTTTAATAATAATTTAATATAAACCGTCAAATTTTACTTAATTAAATAACAATTGCAATAAATAAATTGCCAGGATTTAATAGAAGTTATTTTATAACTTAAAAAAAAAGAAGTTATTTCATTTTCTCCGAGAATAGTCTTAAGGAATATAACTCCCATTGAAATTGTCTTAAAAATCAAGTTTTACTTCATTTTTTTTTAGTAATTACAACATTTTCTCTATTTTACTACTATAAAACTCATCCCATGAGATTCGATTTTACAATTTTATATGAAAAGCCCAATTGGGCCCAACAAGTAACCATATAAAGTGCCCTAGAATCAAATACACACAGAAACTCCAGAGAAGTAGCGACATGGACATGGTGGTGACGAAGAAGATGGCGATGAATCGCGAAAATTCCCAGGTCAAACCTCACGATTCCTTCGATGGTGTATGTTTGGGTTCGAATTTTACTTACCTATTCTCATTCCTAGGGTTTGATTTTGCTTCGAGTTTGCTTCGAGTGTTATGAGTTTAATTAGGGTTTAAGCATTTTTAACAATTAGGATTGTAAATGTTGATTTTTACTCTTTGATTCCTAGGGTTTGATTTTGACGTACTTGTTCCTAAATATATCTAATTGAGTTTTTCCATAGTAATCAGCATTCTAAATGTCGATTTCCCCCCAAATTGATCATCAAGTAAATAAATTTGTAAGTTTGTTGTGGGGTTTGATTTTGATGTACTTGTTCGTATTCTGCGCATCTAATTGAGTTTATGTATAGCAATTAGCATTCTATTTTTTTTTTCACCAAAATTGATGAAAGTAAATGAATTTGTGGGGTTTGTGTAGTTGTTGGAAATTGAACTAAAACAAGTAAAAGTGTCTGGTGATTCCCCTATTTGTTTCCTATATTTCACAGTTATTTTGTGTTTGCGATTTGCTTTTTGCTTGCTGGTTCATATTCGTAAGATTTGATTTTTTTGCTATAAGTGATCGTGTGTACATCTAATTGGGTTTTTTTAACCTAACCCCAAAATTGAAGATCAATTAAATTAATTTGTAATCTTGTGATTCTAATCGAGTTCTTATCCAAGTGTCGTTTTCCCCCAACATTGATGAATGAGCAAATAAATCTGTGGCATTTAATTTTTGCTTGTTGATTTTTATTCATAGGATTTGATTTTTCTCAAAAATTATGATCCTGTAAATAAATTTGTGGGGTTTGCTTATGAGGTGAAAGTTGAACTAAAGCAAGTAAAAAGTGTGAAGCTTTCTTTTATTGACTTGTTATTTCAATGTGCAGGGAATTAGAATGTCGGGAAATTGTGACGTATTTGATAGCACTGATCTCCTGGAGGCAATTCTTGTCTGGGTGCCACCTCAATCTATCTCCAACTGCATTCTCGTTTCAAAGCATTGGCTTGGTTTAATCTGTAGCTCTTGTTTTCTCGAACACTACATTAGGATATTGAGTGTTGGGGTGAAGAATCTGCCTCGCCGGCTTCTGTCTCAGCCATTGGATGTGGTGAGTCGAATGCAGCACCGTCTTCAGTCTCAGCAATCGGCTGGGTTGAATCAACTGCAACACCGGCTCACGGCGAATCAACCGCATCACCAGCCTCATTATTCTCCGCGATTGGCTGAGTTGGATCAGTTGCTGCACCAGCTTTACAATATGCGAGTGGCTGTAGTGAATCAGCTGCTGCACCAGCTTCACTCTGAGCGAGTGCGTGCAATGAAACAGTTGCATCACACACTTGATGTTCAGCTATTGGCCGTGGGGATTCAGTTTGAGGAATTGTCCAGGATTACGGATAAGCTAATGGTTGAGGGTGAGCGATTGAATTTTGTGAATGAGTTGCAGCAGCAGCTCCAGTCTCGGCTATTGGCTGTGGTGAAAGAGTCACTGAAGCCGCTTCCGTCTCAGCTATTGGCCGGAGTTAATCAGCTGCACCACCAAGTTGTGTCTCAGCTATTGGTTGCGGTGAATGAGGGGCAACACAAACAATATTGGGACTTGATCTTGAGGCGTCTCCATGAGGTCACTGAGAAATGCCGACAGGACCTGCTGCTACAGCTGACCTCTGAGACTGGTGTTGCTCCATCAAACACCACCACCACCAGAGCTCCAAGAGTGAGAAGCCTAGTATATTACTACATGACATAAATTTGTTTGTATTAGGCATATTAAAAACCCATTTAGGACCAAACAAGTAAATAAAGTTCCCTAGATAGACAAAGCCAGAGAGGGCCGAGAGGTAGCGACGAAGACGGCGATAAAGAGTAGGAATTTTCAGGTAAAGCGTCCTTCCTGTGCTTTATCTCACGATTTCTTCGATAATTTGTGTTTGTACTTCAATTTTACGTGCTGATTCTTTTTCCTAGGGTTTGGTTTTTCTTCTTATTCGGTGAATCTAATTGACATTCTAAATGTCGATTTTCCCCATAATTGATGCTCAAGTAAATAAATTTGCTCCTTGATTCCTAACTACGGTCTGATTTTGCTCCACTTATTTTTATTTTGTGCGTCTAATTTAGTTTTTACCCTAAATATGTTTAATAATTAACACTCTCAATGTTGTTTCCCCCAGAAATTGATGATAAATGACTATTCTTATTCTGTTTATCTAATTGGCATTCTAAATGTTGGTTTACCCCAAAATTGATGCTCTAAGTAAATAATTTTGCTCCTTGATTCCTAAGGTTTGATTTTGCTCTACATGTTCCTATTTTGTGCATCTAATTTAGTTTGTACCCTAAATATGTTTAATAATTAGCACTCTGAATGTTGTTTCCTCCCAAAATTGATGGTAATTGATTTTTGCTACAAGTGTTCATATTCTCTGCACCTAAAAGTAAATAAATTTGTGAACGTGCAGGGAGTTAGAATGTCAGGAAATTGTGCATTCGATAACAGTGACCTTCTGGAGGAGATTCTTGTCCTTGTGCCGCCTCAATGTATCTCCAACTCTCTTCTTGATTCAAAGCGTTGATCTCTCTAATAGCTCGCCGCTGATAATCTTTTGATTCAGAATCTAAACTTTTGATGATTAGTTTGTGATTTTCAATATTCTTTGTAGTGTTGTAATTTGTAGACTGATATTAGTCTGTGATTCAATGTAATTCAGCACTATCGTAACCACTAATACTGTGCTCATCTTTTGGAGGAAAATACAAGTGTAAATGTTAGAAATTGAAGCACTGAAGTTTAGGTTATGGTTTGGATACTAAGTATGTATGTGCACAAGTTAAAGCACTTCAATTATGATTCATAGCAATTATAAGAAATGTGAATCAAACATTTGAATTTTGAAAATAACTATAGGTGTCAAATGCAAGACTAATAGTTAAAAATAACTGTATGCAATTTACTCTTTTCTTTTATCAACTCGAGCCCGATTCAAACTCAAGGAAAGCTCATTTGAAAGAGTTTGGCCCGTTTCTAATTACAAGGATAATCATAAGATTTCATGTAATTAAGTATAAATAAACCCTAGACACTCGCAGAGAGCTTAGAGTAGCAACATTGTGGTGAAGATGACGAAGAAGCTGAGGAATTGTCAAGTAATTGATACATTCCTATTTGTTTGCTTTGTTTCACAATTATTTTGTGTTTGATTTTTCAGTGTTGATTCTTATCCTAAGTTTTTTTCAGATGCTGCACAGGGCTCGCTCTGGGCCAGTGCGTGCGGTGCAAGTGGTGAATCAGTTGCACTGCACGCTCGGGTTTGAGCCATTATTGGGTGTGAGGAATCAGGAATGGGTTAGGAGGGTTGAGGATGGGCTATTGGTTAAGTGTGAGCGATTGGACTATGTGAATGAATCGCAACGGCAGTTTCAGTCTCGGCTTTTGGCTGCAGTGGAAGAGTTGCTGATGTCGCTTCCGACCGAGTCGCTCATGTCTCGGCAATTGGCCGCAGTGAATCAGCTGCACCACCAAATTGTGTCTCGGCTATTGGTTGCAGTGAATGATGTGCAAGGCCAACAATATTGGGACATGATGAAGAAGTGAAAAATATCGATAGGGGTGGGCATTTTGGACCCGAGCAATCGGGAGCTGAAGTAAAAAACCAAGAACCTTGGTTAATAGTTCAGTTTTGATTCTTAAATTTAAGAGAATCATTTATTTTTATTTCGGTTTTGGTTCTCAAAATTCATAATCGTTGGTTAACCAGTAAGTAAAGGACTGGTTTGCGCCGCCACATGTTGAGCATGTTGTTGAAGAATGAAGGCCAAAAATATATTATTTATCTTATATTTTTATTTTATTTGCAAAATTTATATTTTGATTGAATTGTAATCATTACATGTTGGGAAAATGGAAATTTAGTACATCTAAGTAAAGCAATTTCACATGATTATACCTAATTTTGCGTTGCTTTAACTATTTATTTTTTCACTTTACTATACTCCATCAAGATTTTCGACCTTTGTGGCCCTAATCGCCTCAATGTGCAATTCCCCAAAATTATCCATGTCTATAGCCTTCTAATAAATTCTTGGTTATTTCGTAGAAATTGTATAAACGTCTTCTCCAATTCCGAGCCCTTTTCTTGAGGAGAAGGGTCTTGGGAATCATAATATTAATTCTCTTGATTTTCATAATATGTGTAGGAGGAGTGACCGTTTGGGTAGAATGCTTCATATTGGTAGGGATAGGGGTCATAATGCCTTTGGTGGGGATAATAGTGTGGAGGGCTCTTTGGAGGGTATGGTCCGAACCTTTAGTAGTTGTGATAATTTTGGAGTGGTGGTCTCTCATGATAGGATGGTAGAGGATTATATCGGAATTTGTAACTATGTGGTGGCTCTTGGTACACATCGCCGTATTCGGACTCATCCCGGTGGAAATAATAGCCACTACCTTGACATTGGCGGCCTTGCCTTAGAGAATAATATTCCCGCTCTCCTATAAATCTATCATTAGAACCATATGATGTGGAGTGCTCTCGAGAAGTCTACCTGCAATCCGGTTGGCTTATCCTATAATCCAGTTGATGATAAGTGTAATTCGGGCTATAAAACCTCTCGTTAGAATCATAATTCTCATTTACTCCATGAATTGCACAAAATATAGAGGCTAGGGTTTGACTAAAAAGCTTTAAAATTATGTGTCTATGACCCTGTCCCGGGCCAGGGCAAGGTCAGGGACACCTTTCAGCTAAATTTCGCGTTTGTGTCCTAGACTTAGTCTGGGACGGAGACATGGTCTGGGGCACCACTTGAAATTTTTTCATAATGTAGACCATTAAAATCAGTCACTTTTGAAGAATTATGGATCCGAAACAAAGTTCTTATGATAGAGTTATGCCACCTAGAAGTTTCGACTCTCTTAAGTGATTTTGGCTCCATTTCTCAACTTTTTGCCCTCAAATCTACAAAATGACAAACAATACACACAACATCAAAAGGCACAAAAACATCATATTTGACCCAAAATTGAAGGACAAAATTGTGACGGATGTGGACAAAAAGAGTCGATACTAAATTCAAATGGACCCGCATCATGTCCAAAACCGCAGTTGATCGATTTATAACCAAACCAGTTTGCAAGGACACATGACGCTTTAGCCATGTGTTGTTACTTGTCTCACTTTCTTTTGTATTATTGTTTTGTTTGAAAATTTTATATTTTGATTGAGTTGTAATAAATAAATCTTAACATTCGATTTTTGTTAGTATTTTTATAATTGTAAATTGAAGTTTTTGACTATAAATTGGACATAGAATCGTCTAATTCGGCCTATAAATAAAGCCTAATTTAAAAATAAAAAACTAACAGGGTAGAATTGGAGAAAAACCAAAGAATTGCAGACATAATCACATATTTCCTCACCTAACAGTTCTAGGTATTGTTCCAATAATTGGAGAGACCAGTCCAGTCCGTTTTGATCGGGTTTCGGAACCATGCCAACCCAACATGAAAAAAAATTGAACCTGAATTTCATCGGGTTTGGTTTATAAAATGAAAAGTCAAACTGAACCAAAAACGGATTGTTTTAGGCACACGACTTAATTTAAGTCATCAATCTTCGTTAATTAGGCAGCAAAAAATAAGTCAAATAATAGGTCAACACCAGTCAAAAATATGAGAATTTCATAAAGTTCAGTTCTAATAAACCGAACCGAATTGAAACTGGGAGGCTTGTCTCCGCACTGGTTTCAATATTCTTGATAAAATCTAGTTTTTATCAAACCAGATTGATTCGATCACCGCAGTTCTCAAATATGAATAAGCATAACTTAAATTGTAGATTTCTGATGGTTCAGTTGTAACTGGCATGATAACGAGCGGTTAATCGGTTCTAATTGAATCGAACCACTTAAATTTGGGTCTTCATTTCGGCTGGATTATGGACCGTAGGAGGCTCGTGAAGTTTATTCTCCGACTAATCACGCAAATTTTCATGTAATGTGATCAACGTGTAAGCCCCCTCTAGATCTAGTTTTTAATTCCCTATTACTGATTCTTGTTTTCGAGAATTTTAATCATGCCTTGAGTGAGACAAATTATAACAAGAAGGGGGGGTATGGGAGTTGTAGAGATAGAAATGGAGATGGAGACGGAGAGAGAAAAAAAGATCAAATGACATAAATTTGAAATTTTGAATGACAATCAAAATTATTCTGGTCGTTCCGCATTAAAAATGAAACCGAACTGGCCAAACTAACCAAACCGATCCAAAACGTTATGAAAAGTAGCTTGATCAAATTAAACCGATTTGTTTCGGTTCAAAATCGAACGAAATCAAATTTCATTAATTCGGTTTCGGTTTATAAAATAATCCGAAATTGAGAATTTGAATAACACCTTATTTTATATGGGTCCTAACCGAAATTCACCGCCATTCGGTTTCTTTTTATTATTTTGTGTCTTACTTTTTTTAATTTATATTTTTCTTATTTTCCATATACATCAATTAATAATTTTACAAAAAAAACGAAGAAGATATCTAAAAATAAAGTTAACTGTAGTTTTACAGAAGAAAAATGATTAACCATAATTTTGTGAAAAGATAATATAAAGTTTACCCTAACTTTACAATTTCCCGATCAAATATGGGTTTTTTTTTTAATCTTTTAAGTGTTGCTCTACTTAAGAATTGATGATGAGATAATTGATATTTGCTTGTTGATTCTTCTACATAGGGTTTGATTTTGCATCTAATTGAGTGTTGACCGAAATTGCAGGAAATGAATTTGTGGGATTTTCATGTGATGTGGAAATGAACTAATACAAGTAAAGTGTGAAGCTTGCTTGTATTGATTATAGGGTTGCTTATGGTTCGATTTTGAGTTAGATTGGTTTGGTTTGGTCTGATTTGGTTATGAATATGTCGATTTTCAGTTTGGTTCAGTTTTTTATGAACCGAAATTTTGTGAAATTCTCACATCTTAGACTGTTTTGACTTATTACTCGACTTATTGATTTTCGGTTGGATTTTCTTTGAACCGATTTTGATGAAATTCTCACATGTATCCAAATCCATCAATTTTTCAGTTTGGCTTGGTTTTTTTATGGTTCCCATTTTATAAATTGAAACCGATTAGTTTGGTTTTGAACTGAATCAAGTAGGTTTTATTTGGTTTGTTTATCTTTTGTGTCGGTTCGGTTATTTTTGGGAAGCCCTAATTGATTTGTGTTGTGAATGTGCAGGGAATTAGAATGTCGGGAAATCGCGATGTACTCGACGACAACGATCTCCTTGAGGAGATTCTCGTCCGTGTGCTGCAAGAATTCATCTTCAATTGCACCCTTGTTTTAAAGCATTGGTTCAGTTTAATCTGTGGCCCTTTTTTCCCTAAACATTACGTCAGGAAATGGAATGATAAGGTGAAGTCGGGACATGATCTTCGGATGATTACGTATCACTATTCCTAACTATACCGCTCTTTTGCATATAACTGTCCTCAATTTGAAAACACGTTATTTCACTCTCTCAACTTCTATTTTGTCTCACGGAGCATAACTAGTAAATACCTTTTATATTTATAAATGATTGACATGCCCTTTTATTGTTAAATGTTACATTAAATTGAAATGACTTAACTGACCCCAATTCTTTGGAATGTCATTCCAAGGTTGGCCCCACCGCCTCGATGTGATCCCAATTCTCTGGACTGAAGAGAAATTCAGGATTTTGAATCCATGGGATAAGAAATGAGGATTGCCAAATCTTCTCCAAATCTGACTTGTTGCTATCATTGCAAACAAAATAAAATATCTCAAATTCGATGGAGCCCAGTATCTCATGTCTAGTGTAGTGAGAGACGAGAGGATCTTTAAACCCGCCCAAATAAGTCTCGATTTATCCTTCTCAATCTCCTCTTTAATTTTATAATTTCAGTTTTCTTTTTATAATGTACTTCCCTAACTTCTTTTTTTCTACTCGAAAATCTGTTGCTAGTGTAATTTCACTAAAGTCTAATTTTAAACGAATCATACGTTGAAATCCAATTATTTCAATCAAATAAGCAAACCCATCTCAACGTTTACTCGACTAAAGCGAAAGACGCAAATGAAGTGATAGTGATATGGTGTAACAGGCGTGAGGTCACTGGCTCCAATCCTCACACTGACGGCACTGTTATTCAATTTATTGTCGATAAAAAAACATTTATTCAAAGAAAACAACTCTCCAATATTTCCATGCAACAAACCCTAATCGCTCTTGAGAAACTCCAACACATGAATCCCCCGGTTAATCGGGAAAACGTTAGCTCCCGCGAAGCCCGAAGCCCTGGCGAGGGCGACGAACTCGGCCACCGTGCGCTCCTTCCCGCCGGGACTCAAAGCCATCATCTGAAAATCTACGGATATGATGTTCTGAGACTCCACATTGCTCTCCAACACCTCCGGGATCGCAAACTCCATCACCACCACCTTCCCGTTCTCCGGCAACGCCTTCCGGCAGTTCATCAGCAACGTTTTGCTTCGCTCGTCGTCCCAATCGTGTAGTATCCACTGCATAAGTTGGTGTGAAATTAAATTTAGTTAAGCGAATAAAAAGTTTGGATAAAATGGAGAAGTTGACTAAATGTCAAAGTAGGAAATATGCATATATTTTATATTAATATTTAATGTAAGATAGATAAATAAATACCTTCAAGAGAATGGTTTGTGCATTTGGCAATGACTCGAACATGTCTCCAGACACATGCTTCACACCTATAAAAACGGTCGAATAAAATGTCAAGAAAATTACATCACTGTTAAAAGTTGCTTACAAACATGAAAAGAAATATGAGGAAAAATATACATATAATTATTCTCAATTATACATTATTTTTACTTAGTTATGTTCAACTAAAATTTGGGCCACTCAAACACACCAAAATTTCATAAATTCTCGTATGTTAAGGTTTTTAATAAAAAATATTAATTTTTAAAGTGAAAAGTCTAAAATAATATTTAACTAAAAATCCGATAGAATCTAAAAATCTAATTTTTTCGATTTTTAAATTTTAAAGTTAGATTCTTTAGTTCTGAAGATTAGATTTTTACCCAAAAGTTTTCTTTTGATCGGCAATTTTTTTAACTTAAAGGTGTTTTAGTCATTTCACTTTAAAGTTAATATTTTCGATCCAAAAACTGAAATTATGAAAATTTCCATATAAATAGTAACCTGAAATATTTGGAGCGTCAACGATAACGTGAGGGAGATCGAAGTTAATTCCACGAATATGTGGATGAACGGAAATGATCTTCCGGAGAGTAGTTCCAGTGCCACCCCCAACATCCAACACCTCCGTCACATCATTGAAACCCCGATACAACGGAAGAATCTCGTCCAGGAAAGCTTTGGAAGTGACCGCCATAGTACCGTTAAAAAGCCTGCTCAGCTCCTGATTCTTCGAGAAGTGCTCGAACACGCTGGTGCTCGTGCGAGCGTAAGCTGCTGGCTCCAGCACCGCGCCCTCGAGCGGATAGAACAACTTGACAGTGTCCTTATCGCTGAGGAAAAGGAACATGTCTGTCAGAGACCTGCTAGCGCCAGTCGCCAGGTAGCGACTGTCGCTAGTCAGGCCGAAAACCCTAACCCTTTCTGGGCCATCCCCGTTTGTATCATCAGACGGCGATGGCCTAAGGGAGGTTGTCAGGATGTTGTTGACCGCAAGCATCCTGAGAATCCGTTCGAGAGCGGTGGCGGCCACCGCTGGATCAGCAGCCGCCATGTGAGAGACGATCTCGGCAGCGGAGAATTCGGATTCGGGCCCGTGTTTCAAGAGGATGTCGAAGACTTTTAGCTTGATTGCGGCTCTCATGGCCATTTGGAGGCTCAAGAACCTGCTCAAGGTGCATGCGGAGAAGAAATCGGAACTCTTTTGGTTCTCCATGATTAATTGAGAGGGGCCTATAATATTTTCTTGGTGATTATAGGTCTCGATTTTGTGTTCTTGAATGTGTTTCATCGGCGTATTTATGCACAATTTTTAGCAATATAATAATAATATAATTGTGCATGGATAGAGTATAAATTAATGAAACATATTGAGCCGTGTAGATTCATGTATTGTTTCCAAAGACGACAATATTAATAGTTTCCATTGTGTGTGGAGCCGTGTAGATTCATGTATTGTTTACCGTTGAGTTTTTAATATATGCTATGATATATTTATAATATATTTGTCTTGCACAACATGAGATAAACTGAGACTTAATTATCTTTATTACACAAGTCTAACTCTAGCTAAAAGCTCAAGCATTTTGTTATTACTCCCCCGATCTTTAGGCTTTAAGCATAAATCAAATGTCATATAGAGGTCACGTCCAAATAAGACAAAACTCTAATGATGTGTTAGAAATCAAACTCATCTAACAATTTAAGTCGATAGTGGAAATCTCAAATTGTTTTTTAAGTTGGTAAACATATTCACATTTTTTTAATGCGTTACTTCAAAAGTTTAAAGTCACATTAGACTCGAACAAATTTAATTGGGAAAAAATATATAATTACATCTTAGTTCAACTAAACACTGTTACTAAGCTTAATTAATGGTGGTAATTAATTCTCTTTCAGATTACACTACCACCCGATTTATCCGATAAAGGATGAGCACTTTGGACCACTACGCCAAATAACATGTTCATAATTATCTCACTAAAATTTTGTACTCTTGCATACGTGAAATATATATTTTATAAGTTCTTATAGTAGATTATTTTTGTATTATGAATGTTATATAAACTTATTTGTTTAGACTAAATTTGGAATATATGTACGATTAATTTTGAGCGAAAGTCAATGCAAAAATGATCAATATATGTGTGCGGACAAAGAAGAAACAGATTGTGAATTATACTTGTGTTGAATCTTCTAGCTATCGGTAGATATTGAATTATTTTTGTGTTGATTTTGAAAATGTAATATAATAATATATTAATCCGTTGGATGTTGTTACCGTTCAAATCGATCCGTTGGAGAACTCTATCTTCCACCATAAATACCCGATGGTGGAGACAGGATTCTCCAACGGGTCGATTCGGCGGTGAAGTCTGGACGGAGTGGAAAGGAATCCATCGCCGACGATGTCTAGCGCTCCGGTGACGGTAAGTCTGGCCAACCCTTACCCAACCCTTTTGCTTTGCGTCCTTCAATTATCAGATTCATATGAATATTGTATAGTATTGTATGTGTGTACTGTGTAGTGTATCTGTAAAGATTAAATCTGTTGATTTCCTTTGCTTGCATGTCGTAAATTCGTAATCAATTTCAATTTTCAATTTCATTTCCATGTCGTCGTAAGTATTATGGTTTCAATTTCCGAATTTTTAAAAAAAAATCAAATTGGGTTTCTGTTTTGAAATTTAAGGGTTAGGGTTTCGAATTTGAAATTGAAAATTGGGGATTTCGTTTTCAGTATGAAATTGGGGGTTTCAAATTGGGGGTTTAGGGTTCAATTTTCAAATTGGGGGTTTTGTGATTTCGATTTTGAAATTGGGGTTTCTGTTTTGAAATTTAAGGGTTAGGGTTTCGAATTTGAAATTTAAAATTGGGGATTTCGTTTTCAGTATGAAATTGGGGGTTACAAATTGGGGGTTTAGGGTTCAATTTTCAAATGGTGATGTTTGAACTTGTTGTTCACTTTTGATCACCTTATTTTGGTACTATGGTGAATGGTGATGAACACTTAGTTCATTTTTGTATGCTCAAAACTTCAATTGTCAGATTACATATTGTGTTTTATTAGAATGTAAATGCAAGTTTGAGCAAATAATTATCCAATGAAAAATTTGAGCAACTATTGCTCTTTTGGCAGATTACATATTGTGTTTTATTTCCTTTCACATGCTTTTTTCTTCACTTCAATTGTCAATAATATTTTGTTTGTGTAAGCTGTGTTTTTTTTCCCAGCACAAACAAACAATGAAACAATCAAACAACAAAGGCAGTGGGCTGGAGGGAGAAAGGGCAGTGTGGGTGTGGCAGTGTGCTGCACTGCTGGCTGGCGGCTGCTGCTGGTGGTCGGCTGGTCGCTGGTGGCAGGAAAGAAATTGGAAGAAGTTTCAATTTTTTTTATTCATTTTTTCAATATCTTGTAAATGCAAATGTATATGTATATGTATTTGTAATAAAAATTAGTATGTATATAATATAAGTATAACTGTATAAGTATGGAAAAATATACAGGAAAAAAATTGGGCTTGGGCTCATACAAATATGGGCCTCACTTCAAATTGGGCTTGGGCTTGGGCTCATAAAAATTGGGCTTGGGCTCAAAAAAATTCAAATTGGGCCATAATTTTCGGCCCAGCGGGTCTACCGGGTATACCCGACTCGACCCGATACCCGAGTCGGATCAAACCCGATACCCGACTACCCAACCGAGTCGGGTAGCGGGTCTGATTTTCCAGACCCGACTCAAACCGAGTCGGGTACGACCCGACTCGGTGAACAGCCCTAGTGTGGACCCATCCTCGATGTTACTTTTATTTTTTTATTTTTAGGAAATAATAATTTCTCTTCTAATTCAATAATTATTATTCTTATGTTACATAAAAATACAATTTTGTAATTCATAAGATTCATCATTTATTTTATTTTCTCTTTATTTTAGACAATATCGGTTATTCAAAGGTAAGGATGTAAACAAACAAAATATAATCTAAATTTGTTAACATTGACTTGCATAAAAAGTCAAACTCAAATACGACTAGACTCGAAAAATTACTTGGCTCACATTCATATATATTTAAACTTGAGTTTGTCTTGAAAAAATTGTTGAAGCTCGAATTTTAACATATTTTCTAGAGAAAATTCTACTTATCATCTCATAATTATAGCCGAGTTTCACTTAATCCCATTTAAGTTCAAAAACAATTTGTGGAGTCCACTAAGTATGAAAATGTTTCACTCTACCTTTTCACGTTAACTTTTTTGAAAATTTTATTAATTTTTACGAAAGGACGAAAATACTCTTGTGTTTAAAAAATTAAAATAAATTAATAAAAATGATTTTAAACTTTTTTCTAATATTTTTTAAATAATAAATAATAAAATTCCGTTAGTATTAAAAATAACTTTAAAAAGGTTTTTTTATAAAAAAAATATTTTTAAACATCGTTTTTTTAAATATATATAAAAAATTAATAATGAAATATTGTTTTTATTCTTTGTTTTTGTAACAAAATTAGAAGAAAAAAAGGTTCAAAATCATTTTTTTTATTTACTTTAATTTTTTTAATATAAGGGTATTTTGATCATTTCATAAAAGTTAATTGAATTTAAAAAAAGTGAACGAAAAAAAGTGAGGTGAAATTTTTTCAAACTTAGGTAAATCTAAAAATCATTTTTTCACTTAAGGAAGTTAGGTAAAACTCGCTATAATTAAGGGGTGGTAAGTGAAATTTTGTCTATTTTCTACTTAGATTATGTCAAATTCATATATAAAGACCTCTACTCTATTTCTATGCATGATTCCAAATCAAGAATCATAAATTTACAAGGATGGTATGTTCTATTGTACTCGACGTATTTTATTTGAGTGTGTCGACTATAAACAGATTTTCAATAACAATACTATGTGCAATAAGAATAAGAGATAGAATATCATAACCCCGTCCGACCTGACCAGAGAACTTAAACTTCTACCCCGCTCACTAATATCTGAAAAATTATTGATTCAACTTAGCTAAATTAAATTAAGAAAATCAAATCTCGAGACATTTTATCTCCAAACACACTTGCATTACTCATACATACATAAAGCCTACTAGCCACACACACTGCACTATAATAATGAGTAATAATGGAATCTTTTCTTTACCACACAAAGCAAATTCGGGCAATTACTGCAACCACAAGTCACTCCAATAATATGTTGGGTAAAAAAGCCCAACATATAGTTTCTTTCTTTCTTTATATTTATTTATTAATTAATAGGCCTCATTGGTTACCAGAACAAGCCCAGCAATTCAATTATAAATACACCCTCTGCTCCCATTGTTGCCCTAACAGCATATCCTTTTGTTTAATTTAGGGTTTACATCATGATGTTGCGGCGGCTGCGCAGCACCAACTCTCTCCTGCTGCTCCTGTTCGATATTGATCCTCATGTGATGGGTATGTCACTTGTGTAAACCCAAACCCGGCCTTGATTTCTCTGTCCAAGTAACGGAGTGTGTGTTATTTATCACGCAATTCAGCTAATTCGAAAAATGGATGTGCAGAATTGTGTTTTGTTTATCATGCTGAACGATTTTTGTTCCTAATACTGTTACTTATATTTGTGTTAATTTAGTCTATTGAGTATTTCATTTGATGGCTAACGGTTGTATAGCCCGAATGAAACCTATATAGCAAGCGTTTATTGTATTTTATTTGATGGCTAATGATTCAATAATGTATCGAGGTAGGAGATTGAATAAAAAAATCATTAAGTTACGAAACTTTTCATTTGGATTTGATTTGTTTCTATTGTAATGTTGAATTTTTTTCATTACATGAGCAATTATATTATAAATCATCAGCTTTCAGAATGCTTATCAATTTCACAGAACCGTATCAGATTCATCATCTCCATTTTCATGAGCGAAGGTCTGAATATAAATGCAAGAAGGGACACTGTTGCTCTATGAATGTAGTACCAAATTCACATTTTGATTTTCACAAAGATAAGCATTTTTAATGCATTCAAAGGAAACTAAACCCTGCATCTTAAATCCAAAACCATAATACAGATCTTGTACATTGGCAACCCTGAAATTTCTCTTCCACAACCAGAAAAATCACATATATATATATATTTGCACCAAAATTAAGATCTACTATATTCTAATACTCAAATAGTTTAATACATATTATTTCATCTAACCATTACAATTAGAATATCTAATGAATTGTTTTAATGAAATATTATTGAATTTCTAATATAAGTGTGTTGATGAAAAATTTACAAAATTGATCAATATGTTTCAAATAAAAGTTTCATAATAATAACCTTACATTCAACTAACTCTAGAAAATAAGGCATAATTAAATTAGTTGTCTTCAATTCAATTGCATCAAAATAATGTATCCTCAGTCCGATGCAGATTAGTATAGAAATCTTGGATCAAATTTCAACGCAAAGATTGTTCCTTTTTGGGTAATTACATGTCACTTTACTCGCTCAAACCTCATTCTAAATAGTGGTACAGAGCTCATAGTAACATATGTGAGTTATTAAGTTCGAATCTTGGTACATGCGGCTTTTCCCTTCAGATGTTGACAAATGGGTTAAAAATAGATAACACGGTTCCCCGAACGTCAGTCCAGAACAGGGGGTTTCCTAATTTGTTGATAAAAAAAACTTTAACTTTTTTTCTCGATACCCTAATAATTTTTTTAGCATTTTTGTTAAATCTAATAGAAGCGGTTTGTAAAAAGTCCAAAATGCCCTCAATAGTTCTGATTTGAAATCATACTGGTCTGACTAGTTTAGATCCGGTATGATCAGTTCAAATTAAAATTTAATTTACTTGTATTGATAAAAATTTGACTGACCTCATATTCATTAAAACATGATTTCACGAACTAAATACAGTGAACTAGAGATAATGGGGCTAAGGGTTTTTAGAAATTTGAAAAAATGAATCTAACTTGCCTTGCCCATAATGACAACTTTGTTTTGTCACGCAATAAATCAGACTATACTTACGAAGTATCATTTGCAATTTTCATTTGCTTAATTATAGGTTTCATTTCATCCTTTAAGTACAACCTAATCGTATTGGTTAAATAATATAATTGTTCTGGTACGGGTGTTTAATGCATATTGATAAAAAATGTTCTTCAATTGTAAAACTGGTTGTACATATCGAGTTGAGCTCCACAATTAAAATTAATAGAAAATTATTTAAGATCAACAATGTCACAACAAAGATTAAATGAATCGGCTATGTTATCAGAATTAAAGGAACTTAAAACCTGAATTCATAAAATTTAAACTTGCTCCCGAAGTGACAAGTACATGTGTAGAGCTTAGCATTGGTAAATCTTGAATCCTGCTTTTTTCTTAATCAGCAGAAAGATAGGATAATTTATCACTTTCCTGTTCTGGACGGCCTTTGGGATGTTCCTGATGTCGTTGGACATGATCTTTGTCGCGAGGGCTGAGCCCGAGACCCCCATTGACATTGCCTATATCAGCTGTTCATTGTTTCTTCACTTCTGTCACAAGCTCTGAATGCAGCACTACATTCTCCACCTGCATACATGAAAATGTTAAATTTAAAGATAAATTTCCAATGGACTAGAAACAAGATTGGTGCCTAATCTTGTGCATGCATTGTTGCTGCATCACTGTCTCCTGTTAGCATTGCGGTTTTGATCCCGTTAGCTTCAGCTCATTGATTGACGTGGGTTCATTCAGATCTTGCATCGACCTGCGCATCCATCTCAGTTTTGTCCTTTTATTTGGATCAAGTATGATGTTTTTGTTCCTTTTGATGATTTGGGTAGTTTTGTGCTTGGCACCAAAACAAAACGTGGGAATACTGTAAGTTCATGACTTCCCATTCCTAGGCATTGTTGTAACTAAATCCATATAAGATTATTTTCCATGGAAAGAGAATTAAACAAAAGAAATGAAACATAATAATAGGTCTCTGAGAATGCATGATGCTGCTTTGCATTAATAACTTCACAGTTTGAATTTTATACAAATTGAAAGCCACAATCGTCTCAAACGTGTAACAATAGCCCTAACGTGTAACAGAGGGAAAAAGAAGAGAACAAATCACCCATCCCCACAAAAGCCTTAATTAACAACTTGTTAGCCTCGGCCTCGGCCCGCTCGACTCTAATCCCCCTAACTGCAACGCAACGCAACACCAGTTGGCCGTCAGCATTCCAACATCCAAGCAGGCCTTGCCAATGCTATATGATTGTAAGCTATGTGAAAATGAGAAACCAGGACATGGGTTGAAGGCAGCTGTTGATCCGACCCAACCCGACCAAAGAATTTAGAGTCAAAAATATCTGAATCAAAATGACGTGTAATTGGAGAAAAGGAGCATCAATTTATCCAAGGTTTCCGGGTGGAATTTCCTCGCAAATAAGTAGCACGGCTGACTGATTCCGTTCCATATGCAAGGCGTTGTCGTCTCCGGCTTCTGCATAACCCAATGGGAAGTCAGAAATTATTTCAACTTTAATATCTCTAATGACAAAAATGCCATACCTTTTCGTCACTTGTCAAGTGCACACTCACGTCAATTGACTGCACATTTAATACTATCAGTATACAATATAAAAGCTTCATAGAATATTACTATTACTAATGGTCACAAACACTAAGTTAATCATAGATAACAGAGAGTTGTACCGTTAAATTCTCTATGAGCGCAGAATTAATATCCGGAAGCCTAAATGATCTTGGATGCCACTTTCTCTCAGACCAATCTACATATGTTACTGACCAGTTTCCAATTCCATCGGGATCGACCATCTAAAATCAATCACATTGAGTTACAGAACGAGAGATAAAAAAAGGGCAAACATAGATAGTAAGGATGATGCTCACATTGAAAAGGGTCGGTATGTAATGCTCGTCAGCAATGCAATGTTGCCCATCTATGCCATGCTGTAAAAATGAAGAGCAGCCATAAATATAAAATATTGGTGTTCAGAAACTTAACTGTATATTCTATTTTCCAGAATACCAAGACAAATGCGATAAAATATGAATTTGGTATGTAAACACATCAGATGTAGGAGATAAACTACAAGCACATTCCTGGTCAGTGATAAAATACATGTTACAGAAACAACTGTGAAGTTAAGTATAAGATCAAAGCAAGTCTGCCCAGAGTAGATAGCAATACAGTAAACAAAATGCTTTATTTATGCCATTGATTAAACCAACAAACATCTAATACTTTTTGGAGTTTGCTATATTATACGTCAACCCTTGAAACTTACGATTTTGAAGGCCAACCAGAAAAACAAAGCTAATTAACCACTTGAGATAAGAACAATAAATACAGTTAAATCCCCCACAAACCATCGTATGTCAACAAGTTTGGAAAAACAACAGCATTGACAAATTGACATGTCTTGATTAGTCAAGAACATTGAATACCACAATTTTTGGGTTATTATATGAAGACAAAGATAACCTCTCTTGGCAAGATGAAGAAAAAAAAGTTGCATCGCCAAATCAGATCCAAAATATGTTTCGAACTTATAAGACTACACAAGGCAGATATAATCATAAAGCAAAAGAAAAAAAGACACCTTGCAGTAATCCCTGAATTTTGAGTAGTAGAGACTGTCAGCTACGATTATCAAAGCATGCTGCCGCTTCATGCTGAACCACTGCACAAAATTCACTTGTTAAATCCTGATGTGAACAACATATTTAAACCAAGAGCCTTGTTGTAACTAATCCCCACGTCCTACCAAAAAGAGAAAAACAATAACAAGAAATTGACTATAGTAAGAAGGAAAAATGAATTTCAAAGCAAGAAGCAAATATACATGGCACCAGCTTTTAAACTATTAGTAAAAGATTGGACTAAACAGCAACAACTGTCTGTGTGTTCTGATTTATGGCCTTCACCATTGCGATCATTTAGAGTGGAATACATGTTCACGAGACTTCCTATAAGCTCAGCTTGTTGAAAGAGCAAATGTCATGTTGATGGATCATAGAAACCGACAGAGTAAACATGTAGGCATGGAGATAGAAGCTTATTACACTTACTACGGACAGTTACATAAAGTGTATAGATAATATCCATGAAAGCATACCTGTGCTCCCTTTCTAAAGTATTTTTTCTCAACTTCAGGCATCATCTTCTCTATATACCTCCCATTTCCATGAGGACCCGGATCCACAAAACTGGAAAGACAGAAGCGTGTCATCAAATGCGAACAAGTATATAGCAGACCAAGTTAAGTGAAATGTATCTAGCATGATACCCCTACTCATAGGGTGGTTCAGAGGGGATTGTGCATATTTTTTAGAATAGATTGCTGTTTATATATTTCTAAATAAAAAATGTCGAAATGCAGTTTAAAAAACACTAATTACTGGTGAAGTCAAAGAATCTTACAAACAAAAACACTGTCCTTACCTATCAACAAAGCTGATGTTTGTGTATATCAGATAATTGAAGACATAATCAAATTTGTGTAATGGAATACAACTGCAATGCCAAAAAGGAAGTAATCAGAAATAGAGCATTTGAATCTTACAATTAAATGATAAAGATAGAAATTTAGATATACGATAGGTACAAGTGTCCCCTTCATCAGATTACCTATCAGAAAGTAAAACGAAATGCTGGTTATCGGGATCCTTTAGTGCAGTTGCCAGTAATCGCCTCTCAGCATCAACCATGGATATTCTTCCCCAAACCACCTGCCAATATGAAACATGTCGTTTACATTATTTAACTGCTCCTTGGATCACTAGTTCAATGACAATAATGGTGACAATATCAAAACAATACACTTCCAGGAACATTTAGAGGCATCATCTTTACGTAGATGGATTTAAACAGACTTTTCTTTTTCTAGATGAGTAAAATAGATGCATTAGATATACCAAATTACAAATTCAACAACAGACACCTAAAAACTGAAAACGTCAACTAACCTGGAAATTCTCTCTACATCATACAAGATATGCATCACTAAATCATGCATCATGAGAAATTCTATTCTATTTTTCTTTTATTGACTTTGGGAAGGAACAAACTCATTTACAGGATAGGAGATGGACAATCCCCACATTTTCAGGATGGGAGATGGGCAATCCTTCGTATATACATGCTACAGCATGATGTTAAAAAGAACAATGATTTCTGCCATAAATTCCTATTTCAAGACGGGAAGCCACAAAGAAACACCAATTATGCTTCCACAAATTATCACTTCCACCGCTTTAATAAAATAACTTAAAGAGTCCTCATTTCTTATGATTTCTCAAACATATTCATCCAGAGTTGCATGTAGTTTTAGAGTTATCTATTACTTTTTAATTTGTTAGATCTGACAAGACCCAAATGCAGACACAGTTAACATAATCTGTCAATGAATATATATATGCTTTTTCCTTGCAAGGCTAAATAAATAGTATTAGTTGACTTTAATTAGACCCAGCAAAACCTACTATCAGTGAAGCTGGCGTCAAGCAAAAGCATTAAAAGGTAGGGCACTCACGAGGAACATAATCTTATTTATGAAACTGGAAAAAAGTAGGTATAACCCAACTGCCAAGGAAGGAAGTATGAGAGACAACCCTAAGAAACTGACGATAATCATGTCAGATCAGATAGACACATTGCATCCTTCAACGATAACCATCATATAACCTAAACCAAAATGCAGATTTAAATTTCATCCACAAATTATTAATATAGGAATCAGTTTCTTACTTTCCTTCCTCCATATTTTAACCAAATATCTGCATTGTTAGTTCAGAAGAAAATGCATCATGATAGGCAATCAAGTAATGTTATCATTATTAAGTTAAATTTGTTTAACAGATGTTCAGATCAAGCAATCCATGCTGAAACTCCTTTACTGGTGCCATGACATCAATATCCACATCGATGAAAAGAAAAACAAAAAGAACCACTTTAACCTTTATCCTAAAAATAGAGAAAAGGAAAGATCGAGATGATAGGCATGAAACAAACAGGTTCTCCAAACACATTACGATGCCAAAAAAAACAAGTTAGAGAACTGCTAGCTAACATGAAATTAAAGGCCATTGACATCAAGTTTATGAACCTGGCTGCTGCGTATGTCCCGATTAAGAAAGTATCGGCTCACGTGTACAGGCTTATTCTTAGACGAGTGCACATAAACAGAGAACTTTCCCTCGTGACCCTGCAAGAAAATGGAAGGGTCTTTAGCTTTGAAAATGGCAAGTTTAAACGTAGTTAAGCAAATTTCATGATACTAAAAATGATGAATGTGATAACAGATGAAACATTTTACCAATTTTGATTACTAACATATGCCACACAAATATAACAGTCATTCATATGCAATGCATATTAGCAGCACACTTCCAAGCGGCAGGAAATTTAACTATTAGAACTCAAATACCAACAGTTATGTTTGTATTGTACACCCAAAGGATGTTGATATTTTAGATCTTAACAGAAGGAAGCCCAATAGGAAAGGGACAGCCAGTTTTTTTATCGGGAAGGGACAGCCAGTTCCATCAACCTGTACTCCGATTTAAATATAAGTCATTCTCAGATTAAAAAAAAGTGTCATTGAGAAAGCAAGATTGAATAAATGTAATTTTTCACATATATCACAAAACAAAAACAATAAAAAGCCCTTCTTGAAGTAAACTGGGGTAGGCTGCATGAGTTATCAACAAAACCATTGAAAATCCTCTATTCCTATTTTCCTACAACGTATACTAAGCTGTCAATTATCATTATATTTTCCATGTTAACTTATGCTCCCCTTAGTCATTTTTGTTTTCCCTAACTGTATTCTCTCACCCCTTTCGCAATGAGTCATTGACCCTCTACACAGAACATGTCCAAACCATCTTAGATGGCCCTCTCTCATCTCATCTGCCCCAATTTTAGCTCAAATAACTTCATCCTAATCTTAGTATTCCTTCTGTTGCCACTACATATTTATCTAAGCATTCTCATCTCACCAAGGCCCACCTTGTAACTTTCATACCCTAAAGTACGCTCCATACAACACACTTGAATGTATGGCTAATCTATAGATTGCAATTCATGTAAGCTGATGGATTAAAAATCACTAAATGTAATTATATAAGTGGCATATAGAAATACGGGATACTATGCACTCCTTAACAGATGAAAGTAGACAACTATAACATATGGAAGAACAGCGAGAAATTCTAAAGTTTACTGTTCTTGGTTGAGGATCAACAACATAAATACAGCAAATAATAGTGTAAGTAAATTTATATCATAGCTTGAGAAGTCAAAATGAGTAACTGGCTGCATAGCAGAAACTGATGTGAATACTATTTTTGTTATATGATTCCATTAATCTTGCGAAAGCATAAAACATCTCAAAATGAGATCATCACATAGCATTTTCCCACCTCATCATAGCGACAAAATCTAGCATATAATCAAGATTAGAACATCTATAGACATTCATGACAGTATTTAAGTAAGGATGATGAGAATTGATGGAAAAAAACCTTACCTCAAAAAACTTTTCCCATAGCTTCTCGAAAGGCAATGAACCAGGAGTTAAGAACATAAAAGCAACTTTAGGGTTTTGTGGCTTGATTGGAGGCGTATCCAATATATCCCTAATCACCACACGCGACGCGATTTCTTGATCAGTCAATTCCCTAGCAGGCATAGGTGGAAGCCAGTCGGAAAAGGCACAACCTTTAGAAGAAAATATGTAACAGGCAGAACTGCCTTGGGGTGGATACATATACGCACAAATTAGCAATACGCTGACAAGTGAAATCAAGACAATAATCCACACAGGCCCCTTGAAAGGAGGGCGTGGGCGAGACCCTGGCAAAATCTGCATATCACCCATGCCTAAACGCCAAGCTTTAGCTGCCTTCATTTCAGGACAATGAGCTACCTGTAGATGGTGCTGTTTTCCATCACCTCCATTAACCAAAACAACTCTTCAATGAGGATCCAGTATTCCACCAGATAGCTTGAAGTGACTGATACTGAACAACCTATAAATGAAAACCACAGTTTCTTCCATTAGCCGGCCAGCCATCTACTTAATGCAGTGCAGAAATACAAAGATTTGACAGAGCAAGTAAGAAAAATTCTACAGAGGCTACATAACCTTGAATGCAATGTTTTATCTGTCAACCAGTATATTTCCTATATTAAAGGGTTCATATTGTTAGTATTTAGGTTATTTCCTATTAGTTAGTTTCATATTCTTAGTATTTAGGTATCAAGTATCAAACAGGATATGAGTGAAAAGGAAAAAAACAGATGCAAACTCTAGAGCATATAAGGAAAATTATTACTTGTCTAACTAAATTTGAGAAAAGAATAAGAGGAAAAACTATTGGCATCTACCAAGTACCAATAAGGAAATGCAATCAAAATTAAATCCTGAACTCTAAATGTGTAACATAAATGAAAAAACAATTCAGTATTGATTTGATTCAATACTGTTAGAGTATAGTTGAAGGACCAATTATAGTTTTATACTCTAGCAAATACTATCGAACTAGTAATGCTCATAATGGTGGGAAATCTTTCATCCTCAGACTAAACTAGAAAGAAATAAAATCTTGTGGGTATGTCTTGATATTGTTTGCCAAGAATCAAACCATTAACTTGCTGAATCAAATCAACTCTGGCCAATTTGCATGTTGGTCTACTTCTTAGAGGTGCTAACTTGGGTTAAGAAAAAACACACACGAATGCAGCAACAACTCAAATTTTTAATTCAAAATTCTCAATGATCCCACAACCAAACTTCGTAAATGCTCAGGAAACAAACACATCCAGGGGGCATGGTAGAAAGTGAAAATCAATCTCAATTGCCCTCTATACTGCAGAAGCAAAGACTATCAAATCCAAAATACACAATCCATTACCTCCTCTCAGACAAACCCCACCACAAGTTATTTAGCTCACAGATCCCCCTGTTTGGCTCTTAAGAAAAGGAAAGAGCTAAAACGAAACAATTTCAATACATTCCTGCGTTTTCCCAATTTCTGGGAAACCCCCAAATAAAAGACACACATGTGTCCCCATACCTTCCATTTTCATCAATTACCTTACTTTCCCATTAAACAAACAAGAAGATTGTTTTTAAAGGAAAATGGAGTGAAAAGAGAAACTACCCAGTTCAAATCTCTAACCTCAAACACATCCTAAAAATGCTCCGTTTGGTTCCCAAACACACCAATGCCATAAAAATAACAAAATAGAAAACGAAAAACCAAAACTTTCCTCCCTCAATAGCATCATCAGCGGCCAATGGCCCCACGACGCAACAGAAACGCAGAAGATACAATACCCAATACATCATCTCCACTTTCCGAGCAGCCAAACAAAAAAAAAAACACAAACCCAGAAACAAAAGAAGCCAGTCATACCAGATATAGAGAGATCTATGACGAGCTCGAGCTTCCCTCCGTCAATGGAGTCTGGAGAGATCTGGGTCAAAAATCCAATTACCCTCTCACCACCGGAAGAGATAGATTCAGGTATGTTCCGTGTAAATCTGTGTGTTTTTCAAATTGATTCGAAGCTGGGTCTGTCTAAAATTCTCAAGTACACGACGCTAGGCTGTGCTACAAACAAGAACATGATGTAATTTTTGAGAATTGAATAATGGCGAGCGTGCACCAACCGCGCACAGTAGGCGCGTGTCACAATCCGCCACTAGACTTTTCTTTTCAAATCTTGTTTTCAATTTACCATCAAGTTAATGAATATATAATGAACCGAGAAATGCAAAAACGTATATGTCTAATCAAGGGTTTCCTAAATAAATAAAAACTTCCAAAAAAATTATGAGGTTGTAATTGAACGTCCAACTTTAATACGGTTAAATATATAGAGGTTTGATCTTGTCATCAGTTAAGTTACTATACTTAAAGAATTTAATAACTATACAATAAAAGGGAAATTATACTTATGTGCATTTAAAATTTGAGTATGCTCAAAAAAAAATTTCCATTTTACTTATTTAAATGTCTTAAATTTGGAAATACTAAAAAAATGGTAAATTAATATTTGGGTGTATGAAAGTTAGGGATAATGACAGATGGCTACAATCAACAATGTAACTTTTTAAAATCAATACTCAACTTCAAAATTTTCATTTAGGGTACCTGAAGATTAAATAACCGACATTTAACCTAAATTCTGTTAAATTTAACAGAATTGGTGTGTTGAAAAGTCTAAAATGCCCTCAATAGTTTTTGTTTGAAATTAGACTGGTCTAACCGGTTTAAAATTGATCTGACTGACCGGTTCAAATTAAAATATTTACTTAGATCGAAGCTGGAGAGAGAGACCGTGGTGGCTAGTTTGTTAGGCTACACTACTCAGTGCTCGTTGAACCAAGTAAAATTGGAAAACCTATTAACTGGGCAAAGTTTTATTGAAATTTCATCTTAACAATGATTTGGATGATTGAACATAACAGGTGGATGTGGATAAGAATGAGAAATGAGTGAAGTGACAAAGCGGATGAAGTTCATCCAAGAATTTGATGAATAGTAAGGGGTATTTTTTACCTTTCACACTTTAATAAAATGTATTAAATAAAAGTAATAAATGTTTTACTTTTATGGAGCTTTAAGCTAATATGGAGCTTAAAAGTACAAACTTTAAGGTTTACATGGAATTCCAAATCATAACTCCTACAAAATTTATCGAATCCTACCAAATTAAGAAGCTCTAGAAATTCAACAACGCCAAGTGAGAGACAATAAGTTTCAAATCATAATAACATAGTGAACGACCGCAAGATTATCTATAGATCTCACATTTTCGATTTTTTCTGCTAATTTTAGTTATATGAACACTCAATTTCTCGTCAGTAGAGCTCAAAACGGATGGTCTCGTTCTTCTGTAACTATGGTACGTGTTAGTTTACAGGTATGGTGTTTTTGATTGATTTCACTCTTTGTGTGTTTGTTAGATAAATTGATTTGATGGGTATGGTTAGCACCCAAGATTGAAATGATGAAAATGTTGGTTCATTGCATGAGTAGCTAAATTTTTAGGTCGGGTAAGAAATGGATGGAGATTGTAACTTGATAAATTAATTGAAATGATTATAAATTGATTGGTTAGGGATTGAGTTAAGCCTCTAAAAGTGATCATAATGTTAGTTCTCCCGGTTAAGCTTGAACTTAGATTAAATATAGGAAGAGAGACGATAGCAATCGACCTAGATTGACCGTAGCGTTTAGGGATCAGACTTACATTGTACATGGACAACTGGTACGGTTTAAATCTATGGGGATTCCTACGCTCTAAGATGGTTTAATTAGGATAATTTTAGTTAATGGTCTGACTAATTTTAATCCGGTTATTCTAACCTTTCGTCTTGTTAATACAACTCTAGGGGCGTTAGAGTAGGTCTGGAACGTCTCAATACTTAATCCATCTTAAAAAGCTTCTCCGAAATTAATAATCAATTTTGATAATTTTTTAATTAAATCAATTCTCGGATTCTCGATCCCCAATCGCCTTAAGTTATTTGGATTACTTATATTTTTAATCTTTCTGTTTGTGGCTTGCTTTTATTAATTTGCGACGATTTCGGTAATTGCATGCTAGTTCAGATTGTGTTTTACCACCACCCACCATTTCTAAAACGACCAGGCTTGAATAGTGGTCATAAGCTCCTAGTGTTTGAACGAACTAGACAACTCTCCCTGTGGGATCGATAAACTCCGGAACGAAATACTCCCAATATTACTTGGAACGATCGGTGCACTTGTCAGGCGCGTCATTGCACACAGGTTTACTCCAAAAAAACCTAATATTTCTCTTTTTCGGATACAACAATCTATTTCACGAGACAATTCTAAGCACAAATGATTATAACGACGAGCAACCATATATTCCCTCTACAACCACAAAACACATCGTAGAAAAATCGAAATGTGGGGTTTTCATTACATGTTTGTATGTTTTCATTGTAATTGTTTCAGGTCACAATTGCAACAGGATAAATTCATAAATATACTGGTTTGAAATTAAACTTACCTCCCCAGTTATAAATTCTTATAGTGGTTAATGCTTGTATTATTGAACTCATCACAATCCAATCCACCTATAAACAAAGTGTTGGTCCATTGTTTCACAATCATCCCATACAATTAAATTAAAGTAAATTATAAGATGTTGCCATTCACATCTTCAAATCACAATCAAAATTAATGTGTTCATGTGACAGATGAGCTGTTATAGCCTGACAAATACACCCTGTTCCCTTCTCCACTTCTTTCCCTCTAAACCTTTATTTTATTTTATAATATACACATTTTTATCCTCATTTTTCTAATATATTGGTCTGCCACATAACACACCTTAGGTTTGTTTAGCTTTTATTTGGAAAAGCTAGCGTTGCTTTGTGGGGAAGGAGAGATGTTTTGCTTGTGTTGATATCAACACAGAAGAGATTTTTGGTACATTTATTAATTTTATCTGGCCAGTATAAAAATAGTAAAATTAATTAATAAATATTTAACTAATTTATGTACATGTCAAATCATGACTGTTTTAATTTATCACCGTGAGTTGGCCCAGTGGTTAAATGCTTTGTTAAAATTCACCCTAGACCCATGTCAGGGTCCGAATCTCATCGTGGTATTGAGATGAGGCTTTAATATTGTATTTAGTTAGTTTGTGTTTGTTTCTTGTACAGTTTATTACAGTCAATGTTCATCTGTTGTTTATCAGCTGTTGCGTTGATCGCTTTCGTTTGGAATGGATTGACTGAAGTGATGTTCGTGTAAGCTTGTTTAACGCGTTGTGTAGTAGGATCATGGGGTTTCTCCAGCCAGTCAAGGTGGAGGTCGTGGCTTGCATTATGCTATATTGTGTACGCTCAGTCTATGGGTGCGGGGATTGTCCCACCCGACTTAAATGAATGAATAAAATAGTTTTATTAAAAAAAGACAAATAAATATTTGTAAAATGGTAATTATTAAGATATAATATAAATTATGTTGAATTGTATTAAGATATGGAGATTGACAATGACAGTTAACAAATCGAAAAGTCAAGCAACAAGTTGGTATTTTAGCATTAGCATTAGCATGTGGTTTCAACAACAAAATTCAGATCCGGTGTGCTGTGAAAATGGGGTCACTGGTTATGCTAATTCATGCATTGATTCCAGATTTATTAACACATTGCAAATTTAGAGAAACCAAAGACGCATTATTGCATGTGAAACCAGTATGAGTTTTGGGCTCAGTTCCACAGTATCTAGGCCCATGTTGAATTCTGGACCTTAGGCCTAGCTTCAGCTGTTGACGACAGTCCAAGTGGAATTGAGGCCCAATCATTATCTTAGCCACAACACTAATTCGATTTTCTCTTATATAAAATTTAATATGTGAATGAAAGAACTACTCTAACAAAAAATGAAAGACCTGATCAAAGTA
>JAYMTP010000798.1:0-29002 GCA_036897365.1 Geranium brycei | reverse complement strand
CTTCCGCTTGCATGAAATTTATTGTTTGGAACCCATGGAAACCCAACAAAAAGGCCTGCCTACTGCTATTGTTTTCTCAATTGACTTTTGTGGTTTGTGGATGGTTACGAGTATGGTTGACTTTACTGATTCGTTCTTGTTTGGCTTAATTGTTTTTTACCAAGGGTCTGGTTGGCGGGTGGTGGCTTTTAAGCTTATGATGGGTTCAATTCATGGTATCGAGTTGTTCATCAATTATATTGTTGATGAGTTTGTGTGTCAATTGAAATAGAGGAGATTAAGTGAAATCATGCATCTTTAGCTTATAGCACACAAGAATTGTTGAATGTTAGTAACATAGTATTTAACTTTTTCATGTGGACGAAACTCAGGTATGGTGAACAGCGGAGCAAATTTTGGGAATGTGGCAAATTTTTGAAAATTTAATGGTTAATTGAAGTTATTTTGGACTTTTGAGAAGAAAACTAACGTCGTTGGGGCTAAGTAAAATATTAGCATATTTCAGGGACTCCACATAACGCATTTTGTTTTCTGGGGAGGTAAGTGAAAACCATGCATAATATGGGGGAGGTAAGTGACATTTTCCCTTCTTAATATTATTATATAATATCTAACAAACAAAGGTCTTATGTGACATGATTGAATCCATGTTTGATTGTAGAGAAATGTAAGGGAAAGTAATGTGATTTGAGGCTAAAAATAAGGTATTTGATCAAAGGAAAGTTTCACATCCCTTTCCACTGTTGCGGAGATGGATGTGAGCTTTGCTAGAGAGCTTCGTGGAGTTGGGTTGAGTTTGTGTTATTTTGATTCTCTTTTCACTGTAAATGTTGGGTTTTAGTGTTGAGTTGGTTTGGAACTTCATTGATTTGATTAGGTAGTTTTGAAATTTGGTTAAGTTGGTTTGGAACTTCATTGATTTAATTAGGTAGTTTTGAACTTTGAATGTCATTTGAATGAAAATGTGAAGACCAAACAAGGGCATTTTGGTAATTTCAAATTGAAATAATGTTAAATGAAACACATAGTAGCAGGTGTACCCATATGAGATTATATATAAATTAGGGGTGTTCAATTAAACCAGAACCGACTGGAACCAATTGAAATGGAACATTTGGTTGGTTAATCGAACCGATCGATTTGGGTGGTTTAGTTCTCATAAAAACCGACAGATCACCGGTTCGGTCTCAGACTCCTCACAGACCACACCTAGCATTATTCAAAAATGACCAGACCGAACCATCCACGATGAGGATCGGAATGATGAGGATCGGAATCCGAATCGGATCTGAACTGATTAAAATGGTTGAACCGAAATTACAATAAGTAAATAAAAAAATTGTACACAGTTAGTATGAAATCTACGACTGTAGGGATAATCTCGTTTTAGTACAACTAAGCTGACACGATTATCACTTAACTATATTTTACTTAAAAATGTCTCATAAAACATCAATCAAGTATGTCTTTTCTCATTTTGCTCATTTTCAGTACAAGGAAGACGAAAACAAAATGCCCCTCTTTTCAAATTCATGACATTTTTTTTCAATTCATCTCCCTTGAAAAACGATTGAATTTCACACACTTAGAGATTTCAAATGAATTTGAGATTTTCATTAGACATGTAACTGATTTTCACACCTTTCTAAAATATTAAATTTCACGAAATTTGGAAGTCATTTATTAAGTTAAAGTGGGTTCGAATTTTCTGCTGGAAACTTTCTAGTTTGAAAAGTTCATGTTTTCAGCAGAAAATTTGAACCCACTTTTGAATCACGAAACAACCTTCAAAGTTTATAAAACCGAATATTTTAGAAATGTACGAAAGTCAGCTATATATCTAATGAAAACCCTAAAATAATTCGAAGTCTTTAAGTGAGTGAAACTCATCCGTTTTTGAAGGGAGGTTAAATTGCAAAAATGTACGGGCTTGAAAATTTAAAGCCAAATAAGAATATTTTAGTCATTTTTATATTAAAAATGAGCAAAAAGTAAATTTTAAATAATAATCGTGTGAACTTAACTATACTGAAAGAAAATTATCCCTAATTTTAACTCAACTTTCTCAAAATAAATTAGGAAAAATTTGGTGTTGGTGCGGTGAACTTGCCAAAGTGCGTTATGTTACAGTACACTCAACTTTAAATTGGTTCATTATACTGCACTTTACTTTGTTTTTATCAAATATTTTGAAAATGACACAAATATCCCTGCCATATAAAATAAATAAAAACAATTAAAAGTTTAATTATAATTATACAAATTTTAGATAGGGCAGTGACATGAGCGCCATTCTTCGTCGTTGAGCAACTACGGGATTCTTTCCTCCTGCCCGCCATATACTCATCCCCAAACCCATAAAACCCCAATTCCCAGAGAGTGAAGTGACCGGAGAGGGCTTACGGGTCTTCTTCTCCTGCTGGAAATTTTCAATTCACCTCCAGAATCCATGTGTAAGATCTCTTTCGCAACCTCTTTTGCTACTTTTCTGACTTCTCTAAAGTAGAGAAACACACAAGTATACCAATGACAGCCTCGCAAGCAATCTCACGGTTCCTATTTCTTTTTCCGTTCTCCGTTTGGTTCATGAGAAAACTCTGGACAAGTATAGTTTTCTGACACAGTTCCTACTCTATATTTGTTCACAGTTCATGACTTGCCATTTTACATTGCAGGAATTACATTTTTGTTTATTTTCAATCTAAACCCCTGCTCTTCTGGAGACGAAAAAGCTGATGGAAAATTTCAAATTTCTTGATATTTGATTTGGGATATCGAAAATCAATTAGGGCTTCTTCTCAAATTCGCTTCGAGACACGTGTCTCGTCCTTTGATGGGCTCCAAAAAATTGAAGTTTTGAGATTATATGATCAGGTGCGGGTTTTAATTGTATTTGGTTTATATTTTGTCAATTCGTGCAATTTTGAGTTGAACAGGTTGGTTAGATAAGATTTATGCTTATTCCCATGATTTTTTTGTTACTATGTGTGCGTATGGTTCATGTAGCCCAGACTAAGTTGTTGTATGTGTGTATGTGGTTAGTATTCCAGGTCTGAAATTGTGTACAGATGGGAATGATGGAATGTGAGAAGTGAGGTTCGTATGTATATACAGTTTAACAGATATTAGAATTCTACCTAATTGCATTTGAATTTATGGTTTGGAATGAACCATCAACTGAAAGTGTTTGTTTTTTCATTCTTAACAGGTGTTGGACTCTGTTGGTTTTTGATTGAAGGGGGACTGAGAGCTTATTCTTAGTCCCCAGCTGATGAATTGCAACATACTGGAAGAAGATAAGAAATAAAATGAGTATAAATCTTCACAGCCCGTTTCTTGGGATTCAGCTTCTTAACTCTGTTAATGGAAGAAACAATCGGAGCTTTGTTAATCTGGATAGAGGGAGAGTTACGAGAAAGGCCTTTCGCAAGTGTAGATGTGAAAAGCAGAACCCTTGGATATCTCAAGCGATTAGATTCTCACATTTTTGTGGGAGAAGCATGGAGCTCTTAAGGCTGAAATTTGGTTCGAGAGCTGGGCTGGAGGTAAAATGTGTAAAAGAACCTTTTTTCCAAGGTATGGCGCGAATGAAGTTTTTGGATCCTTCCTTAATGTTAAGAGAGGGGCTGCTTCTGATTAGATGCTCCGTTTTTGCTATTCTGATATCTGGGGTGTGCCTATTGGTATTTTATGGGCAGTTCAAGGGTTTTGTTGAAGCCAGAGTTATGCCTTCAGTATGTTCAATTCTAAGTGAACGTATTCATCGTGAGCTTGATTTTGGAAAGGTTCGAAGAGTCTCTCTTTTAAGCATTACATTGGAGTCATGCTCGGTGGGGCCTCATAATGATGAGTTTTCTTGTGGTGAGGTCCCCACCGTCAAACTTCGTATTTGCCCTTTTGCAAGTTTGAAGAGGGGAAAGATTGTAATTGACGCCGTGTTGTCTCATCCTAGCTTGTTGGTTGTGCAAAAGAAAGATTACACTTGGATGGGGATGCCTTATTCTGAAGGGGGTATACATAGGCGATTGTCATCTGAAGAAGGGATTGATTACCGCACAAAAACCAGGAGGATTGCTAGAGAGGAAGCTGCAGCTCACTGGGCTACCAAAAGGGATAATGCAGCTAGAGAAGCTTCACAGATGGGTTACATTGTTTCCGAGAAATCTTTCAGTCCATCTGATGGAGGTTCTTCGACTGAATCTTCAAAGGGCTCAGCTGGCACTGAATCCTTTTTGTGTATGGATGAGAAGATGCATTTGAGGGATCATCATTGCATGGACACTGGTATTGATTATGACATGAAGCATGCAGATATAGAAAAATCATTTGGTGTAAAAATTCCTGGTTCGGGATTGAATTTCTGGTCCAAAGTAATAAAAGGGTCTAAAAGACTAAAATTCAAGAGGAAGTCCAATGGGAGAAATACTTCTGCGACCTGTACTCCAGCCAAAAAGAGAATCCTTAAGCGTAGTGCTGTGGCAGCACTAGCATATTTCCAGGATGCCTTACCAGGGAAGTTTGGTAAGTCTTCAGAGTCATCCGTGCAACATTATATTGGTATGAATGTTGGGAGCAATTTTATATATGAGTGTGATTCTAATGCTGACACTTTGACCAAGGTTAGTGGAGAAGAACATCTGGAAGTTGAAGATAATGTGGAGAAACATGGAAAGCCTTCTACAGTAAATAGAAATGTTAATGGTTTCAATTTTATAAAAGGAGCCCAAGATTCCTGCAAACATTTCCCATCCGAGCATGATGTTCCTGGAGCTGCTGAATTTGATCGTGTTAATTCACACAAGAAAGATTTAGATGTTAGTGTTGTAAATAAGGATGCATCTGGTGATGGTTCATACGATAGTAAAAATGATCCTTCAACCCAAAATGCCACTTTCACTAAGCTCGAGGAATGGCTTGTAATGCATCATTCAGTTCCCATGTGGCCTTTGAGTTTGAAGTCTGTCTTACCCTCATTTTCTGGAAATGTCGGGGAGATGTTATTTTACCTTTTTGCTTTGCCAATCCAAAAGCTAAAATCAGAGATGGGTCGAAAGGTTGATGTTATTGTTGCAAAACTTGTAGATTGGGTAAATGTAGGGCAGAATGAAGGCATTGAGAAGATGTTTCCAGTTACCCTGGATTCTGTTCATTTTAAAGGAGGAACACTAATGCTACTCGCATATGGCGACAGGGAACCCAGGTGAGAGTAATTTTTGTTATATATTCAACTATTTCACTGTTGTAAAAATATTCAGTGACTTGAAACTTGCTAACATGTTTACATACATACTGCAGTCTAGCTTCATTTACTGCGTTTATTAATCTCCTGATTTGTAGTTTCAAGATTAGACTGACATGCCAAGATGGAGTTAAAAAATGCAATAACAGTACAAAAAAGTGAAAACAAGAGAATATAAAATAATCCAATACAGAATTTGTTTTAGTTATTACCAATGTGGGTGAAGTGGCAGAGACCTCATGTAATAAGCACGAGGTCGCTGGTTCCAATCCCCACATCAACAGTATTGCTATTTAAATTATGGATGATAAAAAATTGTTTTAGTTATCTAATTACACTGATGCTGCTGCATGAATAAAGGGAAATAGCTTGAGAAATGGATTCTGTATGACCATGTAATCATTCATCATATCGAAAATATCTAGTTTCCCTTGATAACGGAATAGTAATTTATATACCAACTCTATGGTAGTACAGAAGGTTAAGCCAGTACTGTTTCAGTATGGAAAAGGTGCTTTGGTCCAACATTCATGTGGTTATGAGCATGATCATTTAGACTTTAGAATAACATACTAATTGCTTGATATCATACTTGGGACAAATTTTAAGCTTATGTCATTTATCGTACAAAATTAATTGTGCCCCATTTGCCGGCAGAGCCCATAAAACTGCCTCCTGTTATCATGTTCTTGTTCTATCTCTTTTTTTACCAAAACATTTGCAGAAGTCTGCAAATTGATCGGTTTGAATGATTTGTTTATGGTTGTTTTCAGTTTATGGATTAATTGTCGGTAATTTCATTGAACAAGTTGGACATAGTAGTACATAGGACATAAGTGAGTAAGTTATAAGATCTGTTTGATTATGTAGGGCCTATGACAAATAAAACTCACAACCTTGGTTCTTGTATCATAGTCGCATTGAAAAATCAGTGGATGTAGAAATTAAGATGAACACCATGACTTTGATTTGTCAGTCCTTGATTTTTGGAAACACAATCTAAAAAGGGTCTGATTGGTATGGGCTTAATATCTATTGCAGTGAAAATTTGAGAGATTTAGGAAAAAATGAGAAATGGATTTTTGGGGAAGAGAAGAGGTAGAGAGAGTGCCATGAAGAGGACAATTTAAAGAAGAAACAAAAGAAGCAGAAGAAGATGAACAGAAGTACATTTGTGTCATTTAAGAATTATTTATGAATGGTCACTTTGCCATTATCTCAAAAGGTTGTTGCATGCCGTGAGACAAAACAATAGTTAGGATAGTTGGGAAATCTTCTTATAGTTGGATTTAGTTATGTGAGAAAGAGGCATACTTGAGTGTTTATTGGAAAAAAAACCAGAGAAGGAAGTGTATATTCAAGCAAAGTTAATTTTATTACTATTGAGGTTTAACACAATTTTGGTAACCCATTAAGTTTCATTTCTAAAATCACCTAAGCTACAACAAACAAAATTCATTGAGTTTGATTTTAAAGTAATATAGCGAGAATCAAGATATTTCCAAATATATCATAGCTTTCTTGCTTTCGTTTTAAAATTTTGGTATATGTTCCTAGAACTGCTTAAGAGAAGAATATGAAGAGGTAAGAAAAATCTATTTTCTACTCGTGATTTTTATTGTTTGATTTTGCAAATTGTCTCATATGGCCAAATGGTCAAGTGCTCGGATCTTAGACCTGCTGATCAGGGTTCAAGTTTTGGTAACGGTACAAAGTCCACCCTTAATAAAAGAGATTTATCTGAATTGTTGGCCCAAAAAGGTTAATATGATGGCACCTTTGAGTTTTCACATGAGCAATGCATGTGTAATTTTGTTATAATAGCATTTACCCATGCAATGAATTCTTTTCAGAGAGATGGAGAATGTCAATGGATATGTGAAGTTCCAAGATGACTATGGTCGTGTGCATGTGCAACTGAGTGGTAATTGCAAGACGTGGAGATCAGATCTAATGTCTGAAGATGGTGGTTGGTTGTCTGCTGATGTTTTTGTTGACATTGTTGAGCAGAAGTGGCATGCTAACTTAAAGGTTGCAAACCTCTTTGTTCCGGTAAGATATTTATGGACAGTGATAGATCATGGAACACTATTTGCTGAATAATTGCTTATACGCTTCATTTCTTGTTTTGCCCTTGCAGCTTTTCGAAAGAATTCTAGAAATTCCAATCACATGGTTGAAAGGGAGAGCCAGTGGTGAGGTGCTTACCTAACTTCAGTTTGAGTCTTCTCATTCCTCAAACAAAATACAATGTATTATGGTTTTACAGTTTTACTGATTAGGACCAATTTACATATGTATTGACTTAGATTTCAAACTTATTTATTTGATTTATAGATTTACTGTCTTTTTTCATTAATTATTTGTTTGAATAAAAGATAGTTAATAAGAACATACATCATGCTACTTTTGCTTGGTGTAGCGAATAGACTTGTACATTAGGAAAATATATGATTTAGGGATTATTTCTTATTAGGTGAGGGGGAGAGTCCTGTGTGTGTAGAAAATCAATGGAAAAGTATTAACTTTTACATGACATCGGAGGGTTAGATTCAATCCTTGAGCCAACATTATTTCAATTTTTGAGCGTTGTCTACTCTAGAGTGTAGTATGATTTAGGTATCGAGCTACACAAGTGTGTAGCCGTATCTCTCATGGTTTGCCCTGTCGTGCAACCACAACCCTTTTTTTGTGCTCTAATGTAAATGATCTTACCAAGTGAGCATTCCATCAACAGACCTAACTTTTTTCTACTTCCAATACTATTTTTCACTCCAACAACCGTCCAACTTTCAATTTCCGTCACAACCATTAATCTCATGTTTAGGCTGTCCAAACTAGTGTAAATTCAGCAACACGCCTCTTTTTCGGCCCAAAAAACGACCTCACACGCCTCTCCACTACCATCGCTTGCTTGGGTCTAAGGGACATGGGTTCGAGTTTCGTTGCGGTATTTACATATCCCACCTTTATTCTCTTCCAACTTCTGTTGGACCTCTCTTCCAACCTCTGTTGGACCTCTCTCCCAACATCTATTGGATCTCTCTTAAGGTGGGAGTCAAGTGGCAATATTGGGTCCCCTTCTACATAAGGTTGTGTCTTGAGCCCGTTATTGATACAATAATCTTAAGAACTCTTAAGAATCACAAGTTTGGTGCTGACTTGTTTCATCATAGCATAGTCGAGCCCAAATCTTGATACACAACTTACCGCTAACTTGATCATATTGCTCAAAGTCCAACATTGGACTTACTCTTTACTACGATCGGAGGGGGTTTCGAATGATGTGTCTTTTGAAGTGTGGCTTGCAAACCCACTTTCCTTTTAGTTTCTTTGGTTTCAGTTCTGTACTCTCGTTGGGGGACTTTCCCTCCCTTAATTTCTCATTTTATAAAAGTTTTATTTCTGATAAAAAAACGCGCCTCTCCACTCTTTGTCATTCAAGTTCAACCACGTCCAGATCTACGCTAGCACGTGGTTTTCGGCCAATATGTGAAAATAAAATCCGCATTTTGCCGTGCGTGAGCCACACGTGCCGCTGCCGACAACCGTATATGAGATACAGACGATACCGCCAACAGCCGTGCGTGAGCCACACGCGCTGACTACACACGCGCCGACTATTTGTTCATAAAAGCACTGCATGGGACTCGAGTTGATTATCCTTGTAACAGGCTGGACATGATTCATATAAATGTACTAGCTTGAGGGGGAATGTAACAAATAGACTTGTACATTAGGAAAGTATATCAATTAGGGATTGTTTCCTATTAGGTTAGGGGGAGAGTTGTGTGAATATCTGTACTTAGTATCATAGAAAATCAATGTAAAAGTATTTAACTTTTACAATCTATTTGTGTTGCATCCCCGGTCCATGGTGTGAAGTCCCACATCTAAAGAATGTGGATTGATTGACCACTTGATAAACATCTTGAGTGCTCCACCTATCACCTTAAGCTTTTAGGTGGGCTGGGCTTTAACACTATATATTTTACAATTTAAACATAAACTGATATTCCTTATAACTTTTGCAAGTTTATTACTGCTATACTCACATTTGGTTTGCTGTTTGAAATTACAATGCTACTCTATTTTCAGGTTCATGTATGCATGTCAAGAGGAGAAACCTTTCCAAATCTTCACGGACAATTGGATGTGACAGGGCTGGCTTTTCAAATATTAGATGCCCCGTCATCATTTTCCGTATAGTTTCTTCAACTCGCTACTTGTTTTCCAGTATTCTTTTTAAGTGGCCGTGTATTTATTTTAATTTCTCATTTTCTTAGTTAAATGTGCCATTTAGAGGCCTTGTTCGCTGTTTGGTGCTGTTTAAATTTTATGCATAGGCATGTGGACCATTCAGTTATAATCAAATCAGCCCTTAGGGGTCCCATTGTATTGCCTTTGGGACGAGAGCATGTAGATCCCATTTCAGGATTTCTCCCACTTTTTAATATACTTTGTTCATTGTTGATAAAAAACATTTTTCTGGAGGAGATGCTTAGGCTCAGGATTATTATTACTTATTTATTGGTAACGATACACATGACTATAAACGTTTAAAGCTAAAATACGAAATTCAATAGTTTGTCTTTGTGACAAGTTGTAGTGTAATAAGTGAGGAACTACATGACAGAGATTACTTTGATCATCTGCAATAAAGAGAGAACTGGAAGTAAAAGGTTCAGAGATGATTAGTGGTGTGCTCGATTTATCTGGTTTCTAAATACTGACGATGTCCTACAGGTCTCCTTAGCTATGTCTGTATAACATTCCAATTTGATATGTAGTCAGAATGTGTTACAACCTTTCTTTCTATTGCCATCAATGGAAAAGTGGACCACACTTTTGTCCTCTTTCAAAAGACGAATGATGTGGAGAATGGAAGCTGCACTAAAATAAGGTTCACGTGCAAATTGGTTCAGACCTTGTGACATTCTTGCTTCGCCAAAGATAATACTTTCCAAAGATATGGTGAAGCATAATGCTATATAGATCTTGAAAATTTTCCGTCATATTATTTGTGCATGGTTAACAATTGGTTTAAGAAACAAGATTCTGCATTGGCTATAGCACATTTCAAATAGACTACATGCTAACACAGAAAAGGGATGCGAAATGTATTCAGGATCACAAAGTAATCACCAGGGAATGGTTAGGAACACAATATTAGATAGCTGTATTAGATTTCCACTTCCAAAAGTGTTTAGAAAAGAAAATGTACTAGAAAATCTCTAGCACCAGTGGGTGGAGCTTAAAAGAAAAACAGTAGTGTACAAGGATAGAATGGCAATGAAGGTAAATGATAATTAGTTAAGGACACAAGTAGTTTATTGGGAAAATGGCAATATACATCAGGATAATAGCTATAGAGATGTTTGGAAGGATGAAGTTAGGATTAGATTTGTTTGAATTGGTGGCGAGGTTACTTTAATTGAAGATATAATGAGATAAATCTGTATAGGATCAGGATGGTTTGGGCATGTACAAAGTACAGAGGTTATAATGATAAGAGAATTTAATTAGGATAAACTAAAATGACTAAAGGGTGACCTAAGGTTCACATGTAAAGGTTTGATAAAAACAAACACGATAATGCAAGTTAACACCTGATATATTCTAGGTAAACTGGAGTGCAGAAGGATTATACGATAATACGAGTGCCCCAAAGAGTTTTGGTTTTGCCAAAGGTTTCATGTAGCCAACCTAATCTAGTTCAAGGGTCTGGTTTTTGTTGGTTGATACTAGGGAAAACATGGTGGCCTACTGTTTAGTTAGCTTTTCTTTGGTTATGGCATTTCATCATTTTCTGTTGAGTTGCATATAGTCACCAAATGCTTAAATTACAGGAAACAGTAGTTTTTTTGTTTGTTTTGCGTTTTCCTTGCGTTTTTGTAGCATTGAGAAGTGAAATCTTCTCTTCGTTACTGTTTACATTGTGTCCAATATGATTCCTTATGCAATGATTAAGGCCCCTACTAACATTTGCAATGCCATGTTGGTTTTTATTCATCATATTCAATTCAGTCATTAACTTTTCCCCTTTTTTAACTTGGATATGTATTGCAGGATGTTTCGGCAAGTTTATGTTTCCGTGGTCAACGCATATTCTTGCACAACACAAGTGGCTTGTTTGGTAATGTCCCTTTAGAAGCTTCTGGAGATTTTGGCATTCATCCCGAGGAAGGAGAGTTTCATCTTATGTGTCAGGTATAATCTTGTTTAAAATTTCTCCATGATTTAGCTTACGCTTTAGAATTGAACACTTACACATTGGATGATGTATAATTGGTTATGACATTTGCTGACAGTATTTTCTTTGGGGGTAGTGGGGGTTATCATAGATCAAAAGGCTTACCGTTCATTAAGTCATCATTAGCTTTTCGTCAATATTATTTCATGTATTTCCAGGTTCCCTGTGTTGAAGTTAATGCCTTGATGAAGACTTTCAAGATGAAACCTCTATTGTTCCCGGTATGCCTATGTTGACATTATTGCATTTCAGTCCTGCAGTTCTTTTGTGCTGATACAATACTGTATATGAGTTCAACCTGATGATTGATGTTTATTTTATTTCCTACTATGTTTTCTGTAGTTGGCTGGTTCTGTTACCGCTGTGTTTAATTGTCAAGGTCCATTGGATGCTCCCGTATTTGTAGGAAGTGGGATGGTTTCACGGAAGCTAGCCCATTCAGTTTCTTCTGGTTTTCCTACATCATCTGCATCTGAAGCTGTGTTGAAGAGTAAAGAAGCTGGTGCAGTAGCAGCATTTGACCGTGTGCCATTTTCATATTTGTCAGCCAATTTCACTTTCAACACTGATAATTGTGTAAGTTTGTAGTGATAACTTATCATATGCATGCCATAAAGACATCAAGTCATTATTGATTTCCAATATTATGATGTTTACTTTGCACATGATAGGTTGCTGACTTGTATGGAATTAGAGCTAGCCTTGTTGATGGTGGTGAAATTCGAGGAGCAGGGAATGCATGGATTTGTCCAGAGGTATATTGCTGTCTGCTACCAGACCAGACAGTCTTATAAATGGATGGGAATGATCTTTTAGGTTTATGAGAATGTGTTTTCTTTTTTGGTATGAAATATGACATCATTTTGTAGATTCTTATCAATTGTTATTTGTGTTCTTCTGTTACCACTTATTTTGTCATTGCATTCTGCAATGCTGAATTTTCTAATTATCGCAGTTTTGTTGACAACTAGGAGTAAAAGCTGTTTTCCTTCATTGTGGCGCTTCAGATTTGCAATTACGTGTGCTTTATAATTCTTGTGTTTCCATTGGTTATTAGGACAATATACCTCTTCCTGTAACATTTTTGCCGAACCACGTTTCTCCATTTGGGGAGTTGCTGTTGTTATTTTTATACCATATGACATTCGTGGTGTGAGTTATCTAGCTGGCCTTAATAAGGAAAGTTATATACTGTTATTTTTTTCATCATAGTTTATAACTTTATTCTGATAAAATCCTTGTATTCACAGGGTGAAATGGATGATACATCAGTAGATGTGAATTTCTCTGGGAACTTGTCAATTGATAAGATTATGCATCGGTATATGCCAGGTTATCTGAATGCATTGCCACTCAAGTTGGGGGAATTAAATGGAGAAACAAAACTTTCTGGATCTCTTTTGAAACCGTAATGTTTTTATTTTTCATTTCTATGACAAATTGCTAGTTTCATTTTCAAGTTCTGTAATTCTTCTATTATTATTGTCTGTTAATATTCATGTTGGCTAATGTCAAGCATTATGTTTAACCGTAGGAGGTTTGACATAAAGTTGGTTGCGCCAAAAGCTGAAGGGTCATTCTCTGATGCTCGAGGAGATATCATTATCTCACATGATCATATTAGTGTTTCTTCTTCATCAGTTGCTTTTGAATTGTGGGCAAAAGTTCAAACATGTTACCCAGATGAGTACTGGCTAAACAGGGTCGATTTGAATGCAAAGAATCCCATTCCATTTATTGTCGAGGGAGTTGAATTAGATCTACGTATGCGTAACTTTGAGTTTTTCAGTTTTGTATCATATCCCTTTGATTCTCCTAGACCTACACACTTAAAAGCAACTGGGAGAATCAAGTTTCAGGGAACAATTAATGCTACTAGTGAGAACTATGCATCTGAGAGGAAAATGCAACAAGTGAAAATGTCAAATAAAGGTGACACACCTAGTCTTGTTGGCGATGTATCAATATCAGGTCTCAAGCTTAATCAATTGATGCTGGCACCTCAGCTGGCTGGACTCTTGAGCATTTCTCACGAGCGTATCAAGGTATTCTTGCAAAACTTCTATGTTTAAAAATAGTTTTCCTGGCCAAAGAAAAAAAGCAATCTATTGATATTGTTAGAAGACATTGACTTTGTTAATTATTTAGCAGAGAATAATTTTCTTATGCATTGAAAACTTCTCCCACGACGTTGCTTTTGTTTGATCAATAATCATTACCCTACATGTTATGGTAAAATATCACAATCACGAAATCTGCAAGGGAATAGCTATCTTTCTATGCACATCACTGTGCAGGAAAACTGCCATGCTGCTATATTGAAGCAGTTATATCAGATGCAGATAGGGATTATCGCCACTTATAAGTGGCAGGGTAGATGTCCAACTGGGGTTGTTCTGAAACCATAGCTCTTTGTGGGAATGCAGTTGGATGCCACAGGTCGACCAGATGAATGTCTTGCATTGGAGATAACAGGACTGTTACAACCTAGTGGGAAAGATAACCTGCAAAGTGAAAAATTGTTATCTCTTACCCTTCAAAAGGGGCAATTGAGAGCTAACATTTGTTATCAGCCACTTCATTCTGCAAGTTTGGAGGTATCAGCCATATTTTAAGAAAATATTGTCTTGCTCCTAACATTAGGTTTCTACTCTCTGTTATGACTGTATTCCTTTGTGCAGGTACGACATTTACCTCTTGATGAATTGGAACTCGCTTCACTTCGTGGAACAGTACAGAGGGTAAGCCACCCAGACCTACTTGACATTGCTGTTAAAGATGATTCTTTTCTGTTTTATGCTTAGTCCTTCATCCTCTGCTCTGACTTGTCTCTAGATAGGTCCAAAAGCCCTATGGACAGCAGTACAAATCCAATCTGGAAATTTACTCTAGGTTTAGATTTTGGAAAATTAAGGGAAAACAAGAGAGAAAGTTAGTCATAAAGTAGTCTCTTTGAAAAAAAGCTTACCTCCATTTTATTTCGTTCAGTCTTGATGCAATTGTAAATGTTCGGGTTATATTTAACATTTTGGGATGATATATAGTAATTTTGAACTTCGATATTAAAGCTGGAGGAAGAGGAGATAAGGCTGGGAAAGAAAAAGTGAATAGTGGTTTAAACACAAGTCCTACGTCCACACCCAAATGCCCAAAGGACTAAATATGTATTCAATAACTTGGTTAGGTATAGTGAGCTCCTATATATATATTAAATATGTATTCAATAACTAGGTTAGGTATAGTGAGCTCCTATATATATATACATATAATGGACTAGAGATAAACATGGTGAAAAAGAAAATGCTCAAATCACTCTAATAGATTAATTTCATCACATGATTTGCTCCATCTATTCAATTGCATGATTTACTCCATAGTCATACTTTCATTTATTGTTAAAGTTAACACTTTCCAACAAAAGAATTACTGTGGCTATATTTGTTTACTTTCAGGCAGAACTGCAGCTTAATCTTCAGAAAAGAAGGGGACATGGCGTATTATCGGTACTGCGGCCAAAGTTTAGTGGAGTGCTTGGTGAAGCCCTTGACGTGGCGGCTAGATGGAGTGGGGATGTTGTGAGTACTTAAGGATCCCTTCACTTTCATTTTCTTACTTTGAAGTCTGATTTATCCATTCACCATTATTTTTATTTTTATTTTGAGAATGTGAATTTTATTTTTTTATTATTTTGGATTTACCTTAAAAATCTCTTTTTAAAATAAAACACCAACCTTTCCCCACCTCCCTATATTGCTTGAAATTTTGATGGTGAAGTTCTATGTCAAGCCTGCATTATTTTGGTCGCAACCAAAGCTATGATACTATTTTCACTGTACTATATATTTTACTGTTATACCAAATGTATGTAATACCTCCATGAAGGCATTGGGAAGGTATTCACCCATAAATTATTATTTCTCAGATTCACGACAAAAAGTGGAGAATGATATGTTTGGACTTTTCTAGTTCACTGTATTAGTTTTTCTGAGGGATCTAATTCTATTTTTCCATAAGTCATGAGTTACATAATCTCCATATCTAAACTTTTTGAACACATCTCTCATTTCTTTACTGGATGATTGCTCAGATCACTGTTGAAAAAACTATTTTGGAACAAAGTAATAGCCGCTATGAGCTTCAAGGTGAATATGTGTTCCCAGGGACTCATCGAAACTCTGTTGGAAAGGAAAAAGGTGGCTTGTTTGAAAGAGCAATGGCTGGCCACCTAAGTAGTGTCATATCATCTATGGGTAGGTGGAGAATGAGACTCGAAGTGCCTCGAGCTGAAATTGCCGAGATGCTTCCACTTGCAAGACTCCTTTCTCGAAGTACCGATCCTGCTGTCCGATCCAGATCTAAGGTTGTATCTTGACTTGGATTTTTGTAGGCTTGTTCTTTATAGCAACCATATGATTATAATGCATTAAAATATTTGGTTTTAACCGGAAACACATAAGATTTGAAGTCAAACTTCAATATTGAATATTTAGAAAGTATGCAAGGGTGAATTATTAAACTATTTGCAATACGCCATAAAATTTTCAATCTAATGCTTTATTGATGATTCATGTTATTCACAATACAATGAGAGCATCCTTTTATATAAGCAATACCATATACTAATGGTGGAGTGACGATGACTTTGGATATGAACTTGGAGACTTCGGGACTTGCCTAGAACTTGGAGACCTTGGGGACGGGGATTTGAACCTAGGGCTTGGGGACCTTGGGGACGAGGATTTGAACCCATAACTCAGAGGCGGAGACCAGAGCTTGGGGATGAGGATTTATACCAAAATCATAAAACGTAGCTGGTGCACTACGACTTAAAACACATCCTCTCACATACTAAGGTGAGGGACAAAATAGGGTAAACAAAGATCCGAATGCCTTGAGAAAACACCTAAACCATGTCAATCGGGAAAATTGAAGGCAAACTAGGAAAGTAGCCAAAAATTATTGTAGCAAACGAGTACAGTAAAAACTCGGGGTACATCAATCAACAAGGAACTTGGGATATGCCAGAGAAATTTATGAACATTAGATGGTAGAGGACGACGACGCATAGCTTGAGTGCTTGCGCGTGCACTTCACGCGCATTTAGTTGGAGGCCGGGTTTGCACATATCGGTCGGAAATCGCTTGCTGAGCCTCAGCTCGTCAGAGGTGAAGAAAAACTGATCAGCTTGGCCGGTAGTGGCGCGTGATGTCTTCGACGACGTGTGGGGAAATTTCTGGAGGCAATATTGACGATTCTTGGTAGATCGCCGCCGCCCGAGTCTTGACCGTTGCTGGTTTGATATAGATTTGAATATGGAGTAACAAACTTTTCGGAATTGCCTGCGGCGCGTGACGGCAAGTGGTTGGGCCGGCGGAGGTACAACAACGGTCAGAAAGAACGTGAAGAGATCTCAGTGCTCTTGGAGGGCTGATTTGGTTGTAGAGGAGGTTGGGAGACGGGTTACTATAACCCAAAAAAAAGTGGAAACCTAATCTAATTTATAAAATGGAGAAATCGAAACATGAACGATAACATTGAAGGGAAATCGAAATTGTAATGTCTCACTCAACCGCTAAAAAGTAACACTCGCACAAGGGTTGGACCAAGGACAACCTAATCTAACTCTGACACCATGTGAATCTAATGTTTTATTGATGGTTCTTGTTGTTCATAATACTGTCAATCAGGGTCAATTATGGTTATTATGTTATGCTCATTAGGGTTTAGGTTTGAGTATCAGGGTTAGCTTTCCTATTGGAACCTTCTTTTGTGTTGTGAACAAATTATTAATTTTAAGGTTTATTGATAATACTTTTGTTCAAAATACAATAGAAGGTTCCTTTATATGGGAACAATAGAAAAGCTAACCCTAATGGGCCGCACATAATAACCCTAATTAACCCTGATTGACAAGTATACTGAGAGCATCCCTTTATGTAGGGAATACCCATATACTGATAGGAAGCTAACTACTAATGCGAACTTGGAAACCCTATATACTGCTGTCCGATCTATATCTAAGGTTGTATCTTACCTTGAATTTTTATAGGCTTATTCTTTGTAGCAACCATCTGATTATAACGCATTAAAACATTTGTTGTAACTAAAACCACATAAGATTTGAAGTCACACTTTAACATTACATTATTGAATGTGAATATAGTTATTTTAGGAAGTACGGAAGGGTGATTCAACTGTTTGCGACAGGCCATAAAATATTTTCAGAACTCTCTTTTTATCCATCTCTGGGTAGAGAGTTGTAAGCTAAAATGTAATCCTACTAGTAATTTCACATTGTAAAATAATAGATCTTGCAACAACAATTATGAACCCCTTTTAACTTTTGGATCATTTTATATCCACATTTACACTAAAGAGCAAGAAATTAATAAATTAAATATTTAGTTAATTTTAATTGTTTACTTTATTATTTTATAGGGATCATCTTAAACTTCACATGTAAGCGAAGAAAGAAAGACAAGATTATAAATTTGTCCTTCAATTAATTTTTTGGAAAAATAATTTCAGTTAGATCACTTGCTTTTGCATAATAGTTATAGTTTTTAATAGTGATTTTCATTTGACATTTGCAGGATATTTTCATGCAAAGTTTGCAGTCTGTGGGGATATATACTGAAAGTCTTCAAGATCTGCTCAAGGTCAATATTAAATTTCCGTTTTAAGCACCTGTTAAACTTCATGGAGTTTGAGACTGCTTGATATATTAATTGTGACATTCACTAAGTATCTTAGCTTGCCAGATTGCAATAACACATAACATGGTAGGGGAGCTAGTTTGGTCTTGGGCTTTGTGGCTCATTTTTGTTGCTTAAAATGTAATTATTGGTCCATGTGCAGAGTAAGCTTGCATGTAAGAGGGATATTGAAGGAATTCTCATTGGAAATATGTAGTTTGAGATCAATCAATATGCTTGTCGGGCCCTTCACCCATAATTTATCCTTTCAGGTTGGAATATCCTAGCATGGTATTAGAGTTGTCCTGGTCTTGGATTTGTGTGGCCAATCTGTTCCTCCTCCATGTCATTCTGTGTTGACATTCAAACTGGGCATATACATGGATGCTGCAATTTTGCATATTGAAAGCTTGATTGAGTTGATTTGGTCTTGGGCCTATGTGGCACGTATATGTTGTCCTCATGTAGCCTGCATGAAGGGATTTTTTAAAAGTATTTCACATTGAAGGCTATGGAATTCGTGACAACTTGATATAGTAATTAGGCCCTCTGCTTAATAATTTATCTTTTAAGTTTAAGTGAAGTCTAACATTGCTTACATTTACATCAACACTAAATTGCGTGGAGGATATCTCAAGAACAAAACGTTTCACTTGTTTTTTTAAAACCTTTGTGAACATGCTATTTCAGGTAATTCGTGGGTATCACATGCCATTAGACGAAGTTATTTTGGATAACGTAAGTCTGCCAGGCCTAGCTGAGCTGAGAGGTCACTGGCATGGCTCTCTTGATGCAAGCGGAGGAGGGAATGGAGACACAATGGTTAGTACATTCCTATTTTTGTGTACTGTCTTAAAGTCTGGATATCTTACATGCATTGGTAAGAAAGCTCAACATCAGAAAAATAATGGCAAAAATTTAAATAGTATTGACAGGATAGAGAAGGTTCTACTGTTTAGCTACCACTTAAAAGTTAACACATATTTTGCAGTTACTTGTTTATCCCTGTGAATGTGATGCAAAGATAATTAGCTTATCCACATATATTATTCAAGTTGAAGGGTCATATCAATTAGGGATGGGATATTACACATCACTAATCTCAACTATACATGTTTTTCATATCACTATCCCTAACTTTTAAATGTTATTTTCCACTCACCCAACTAGGTGTGACCAAAATTGATCGTGAACCGGGCAGACCGGGAGGACTGACCGAACCAATGAGAAATTGGTCTTCTCGGTCAGTCTCTCACTGGACCGATGACTCAGATGGTCCGGTCGCGGTTCACAATCCCTGAACCGTCGGGTAAACTGACCAGACCGGACCGAGCCAGATTACACATAAGTCAAATCCGGATGCTGAACAACAAAGAAAAGAAGGAGAATTTTTCTCATCACGTTTTTCTGTTCTCTGACAAGTTTTCTGTTATCTCACTTATCTTACAGGCAGAATTTGACTTTCACGGGGAGGACTGGGAGTGGGGAAACTATAAGACACAGCGGGTTCTGGCAGTTGGTGCATACAGTAACGATGACGGGTTACGTCTTGAAAGAATATTTGTCCAAAAGGATGATGCTACTGTCCATGCAGATGGAACTTTATTAGGGCCAAAAACCAATCTCCATTTTGCTGTTCTAAATTTTCCTGTTAGTCTAGTTCCTACTCTGGTTCAGGTTATTGAATCTTCAGCTAATGATGCTGTTCATTCTTTGCGGCAACTACTAGCACCGATTAGGGGCATCTTGCATATGGAAGGGGATCTCAGAGGAAGCCTTGCTAAACCAGAATGCGATGTTCAAGTAAGGCTCCTGGATGGTGCGATTGGGGGCATTGATCTTGGTCGAGCTGAAGTTGTTGCATCTTTGACGTCAACTAGTCGATTCTTGTTCAATGCGAAGTTTGAACCAATCATTCAAAATGGACATGTACACGTACAAGGAAGCGTCCCTATTACCTTTGTTCAAAATAACTTGTCGGAGGATGAGGATACAGAAACAGATAAAATTAAAGCAATTTCAGCTCCTGATTGGTCGAGAGACAGGGTGAAAGGGTCTGCTGATGAAGTTGTCGGAAAGAAAGTTTCTAGAGAAAGAAATGAAGAAGGTTGGGACATTCAGTTAGCAGAAAGTCTGAAAGGGTTAAACTGGAACATCTTGGATGCAGGGGAAGTTCGAGTTGATGCTGATATTAAAGATGGGGGAATGATGCTCTTAACAGCTTTGTCTCCTTATGCTAATTGGCTTCATGGAAATGCTGACATTATGCTTCAGGTAAGTCAAATTCTTAATAATAACAAGAGCGCATGTAATTTGAAATGGTTTAATTAGATTTTGATACAAAATCTTCCATTTGCATCAATAAATAGGTGAGAGGTACAGTTGAACAACCGGTGCTCGATGGATCTGCATCTTTCTACAGAGCGTCTCTGTCTTCGCCAGTGCTCAGAAAACCTCTAACAAACTTCAACGGTACAGTTCATGTAAAATCAAATAGGCTATGCATTAGCATGTTAGAGAGCAGGGTCAGCAGAAGGGGAAAGCTATTTGTTAAAGGGAACTTGCCCCTCAGAACAAGTGAAGCATCGCTTGGTGATAAAATTGACTTGAAATGTGAAGCTCTGGAAGTACGAGCAAAGAATATCTTGAGGTACACGTCCTGAGTTTTCTTGAAATAGAAGAGAATATATTTTAATACACACATGCAATGCTTAATTACAACGAGAGACTCCTACATAGGGAGTTGACTTACACTAAAATAGGAAAAAGAAAAAGAAACATACCAGGAATATGAAACCGACGTCTACATTCCTTAGTTTAATAGGACTAATTTTAAACTTGTGATGTTAAACTTCATCTATCTTGATTTGTTTTGGGTATGTATGTGACATTGTATTAAAAATATTTTTGGGTGATGTTCTTCTATGGTTGTTGGGGGGGGGGGATTCTTACAATCTTAGATTACTTATATAGTAATCTAAACAATGTAATCTTAGAATCTCAGATTACCTACATTAATGATCTATATAATAGGCTGCCTTATACTCCATTCAATCTGTCCTTTCCCCTAAATTTTACTATAGTGCTGCTTATAAGAGAACAATTTTCCATATAAAAGGTCAACCTTATTAGTTGAGTTTGACATTTTCTTTTCATACTCTGCACTTCCTTTTAATCCTTTACTTTTTTTGACTCAGTTTGTATGGTAGTCACATATCATAGCATGATTGAAGCAATTGAATTTTTGAAAATATGAATAGAACTTATTTACATGTCTTAAATGTGTGATTGGATTACAACTTCCGGTGAATGCTTCACTGTTTAAGGCCTAGCTGATAATATTTATAGGAAGATGTTTGGAATTGTTGACCTGGTACAAGGGCCCAGGGAAAATATTATTTGCTTATGTCAATCAGGGTTCCTAGGGTTACCTAGTTTGTATTAGTTGTTAGTTTCCTAATTAGTTTAGTTTGTGAATTCCCTATATAAAGGGATGCTCTCACTGTATTATGAACAAGAATAGGGAACCCTAATTACTTTAGGGTTTGACAGCTTATTATATCTAAATCTTCTGTTCTTTGAGCTTATTTCTACCATATTTACTTTTCCTTTAATACTGCTCATGGAAAATAACGCATCTGGCTACAATCACAGTGGGCAGGTTGACACTCAGATGCAAATAACTGGTTCGATATTGCAACCAACAATTTCTGGGAACATAAAATTGAGTCATGGAGAAGCATATTTGCCTCATGATAAGGGTAGTGGCACAACTCCTTTTAATAGACTTTCTGGAAACCAATCCAGCCTTCCCAGTAGTCGTGTAAAACAAGCAATAGCCTCAAGATATGTTTCACGATTTTTTAACTCAGAACCTGCTGCTTCAAAGACTGAATTTCCGCAATCCTCAGGTAAACATATTTGTACTTCACTGGCGTTACTTCACAATATGTTTTTAACCTTGTTTCTTAAGAATTTTTACCTGATGCTATTTTTCAACTTTTCCAAGATTTACATGAAAGTGGAATTTAATGTTTGTTTTGGTGCATGAACTTAATTGGAGACTGAGGTTTGAGACTCTCAATGCTTGAACTTGGATGTTGTAGTAATGTTTAATGTGTAACCATTGTTGGTAAGGCATGTTTGTTTTGAGTACAAGATGTCGTGTTCAAATCCTGTCATCCCTTATTTTATCATGTAATTCTTTATTATGTAGAGTAGGCCTGTATGTGGGGAGTGTTGAAGAATCTCATTGAATTAAAATGGTTTATGATTACTTGATCTGTTAGTTGGATCCTCATATATTATTAGTTTATACTTATAAATTAGGCACTTCATGTATCATAGCTGGTTTAGAGTTAGGCACATGGCATGCTTGTTTTGCTTACACTTGAGCATGCGAGGAATGCCAATGTATCTCACATCACTAAATGTGAAATTGATGACAGCTTGATATGCAAGTTCAGCTCTTCGCTTCTTATATTAGGTTTTCAGTTGGGATACGTGTTATTGAGTCCGAAGGTGATTTGGATTGTTTTTTTTCACTCGACTGGTATTGTCAGAGCTCATATTTTGCACTTCAGTGCTTACTTTCTGAATGTATAAACATTTGTTGATGTTCCAATAGAGCCCAATGTAATTGTTTTATGCATTTCATAATTAACTAAGTGAATTAAAAGACTTGTGTTTAAAAATATAACTTGAAAACTTTCCACTGTGATAGGAATACTAGATCCAAAAAGGGGTTACATGCATATTTTCCAGTCACCTACAGATTTTTGGGGTGTGTTTAACACATGGATTGTGCATGCTGAATGTATGATTTGTATATGATACTCGTGGAAGAATATTTGATTTCATTTAAGTAACCACAAAAATCAATTTGGCAATTTAAATTTAGTTCTGACTTCTGAAGAATACTATAGTTGTGTCCAAAGAATATGAAAGACTTCTAGTAGGTAACAACTAGTAATATGTGCAAATTAGGAATATGAAATAAATCTAACACTCACTCTCATGTGCAAGTCGGGTAACACGAGTCTTGTACGTAGACTGTGAATAACATTGAAGAGACATAAACAGGACAATACCAGAAAAAATAATCGTTGAGATCTTGGCTCGTTATTCTGATTTTACAGGCACACAATATGAAATATATTATTGATCTGAGAAGACTATTAATGAGTAACAACTAGTAATATCAATAAACTAGGAATTAGAGTCAAATTACTAATTGGAAATACATCTGACAACTATTGATTTGGTTCAGTAAGTTAAGTTATTTTGAATGTGTTCTTGTATATGATGTAGCTCTTTATATAACGAGTACTTCATGATGTTTCACTCTTTACAGATAAATCAACTGAGGTTGAAAAAGAAATGGAGCAAGTAAGCACTAAACCAAATGTAGATATTCGGTTGAGTGATTTGAAGCTTGTTCTTGGACCAGAGTTGAGGATAGTTTATCCCTTGATTCTTAATTTTGCTGTTAGTGGAGAGCTTGAACTAAATGGCCTGGCCCATCCCAAATGGATAAAACCTAAAGGCATTCTGACATTTGAAAATGGTGATGTTAACCTTGTAGCAACTCAGGTGAGGATTTATTTACTTATTTTGAACTTGATGGCAATTGCTCCTCTGACCCTTTTTCAAGTACGCTTATTTTGTTTATTTGTTGGATGTGCTGATGTCTACATCTTCCAAATTCAGGTAAGGCTTAAACGAGAGCATCTAAACATTGCAAAATTTGAGCCTGATATGGGGTTAGATCCAATGCTAGACCTAGCTTTGGTTGGATCTGAGTGGCAATTTAGAATTCAGAGTCGAGCCAGTAAGTGGCAAGACAAGTTGGTAGTAACTTCCACACGTTCTGTGGAACAGGATGTCCTCTCAACCACTGAGGTAATACTCGAATACTTGTTGGATTTTATTATTCAGTTTCCTAATATTCTTTCAATGGGGGACATCTCAATACTCCCCTTACGTTACGTCACGACTGGACAACATTAAGGGATTTTTAACATATGGGCCAAGAATATATGATGGGAAGGAAGCAAAATGGGTCACATACCCAGTAGCAAACCAACTCTGATACCATGTGAAACGTATTCCAACCCAAAACTTAAGCTATTAGGTGGAAAGCTCAACAAGTATAAATCCACATTCGTTCCACGTGGGACACTTCACAAAGTAACTAACTAATTGATACAATTTTAGTTTGTATCTGATTCTAACGAAAGGGGATAAGGTTATATTCAGTAAGGGAATTAATTGTAATATCTGATATAGCAATTGAATTGAATTCAGGGAGAATGTCACTTTACTAAACTTAACTGTACTTGGATTTCACATGATTATAACTGACTATGAAATTGGTTTATACGGTACCCCAACTATTTATTTGTTACACTTTTACTAACTGTGTTAACAATTTTGGATATTCCATTAATATTTTTTGAAAAATGACAAAATTACCCCTTTATCTTATTTCCCCAGTTTCTAATACCAAAATCAATTAATGAATTCCTCAATCCGTAACTATTGCAATCTCGAATCAGTTCCTCAAATTGATTGGAAATAACAAATCCCAAATCAGGTCAAATTAAGCAAAATTGATGTGAAATTAAGAAACCCTAGGAGGTTGATGATGTTCCTGCCAGGGGAGTAATCGGTTACGTAGATGCTGAGGTTCTGATCGATCTGGGCTGAGAGCTGTGTTCAGGAAAGAGGTTTTGGGCTAAGACGGGAAAGGCTGAGAAGGACAACGAAGTCTGGCTGGGAACCAAGGATGGAGGAGACAGGCTGATGAAGACTCGTGACGGTATGAATTCTGGGTTAGAGACGTGGTGGACTGAGGTCAGGCTTGGCTTGGGGACGGAAGAAGTCTGGTCGGTGGTGGCTGAAAGAGGACGGGCGGAGACCGTGGCGGTTCTCGGCAGAGGAGTGGGTTCTGGGCGAGAGAAGTACAGGTGCTGGGACGGGCTTCCAATGAGGTTGTGTTGAAGGAGAACAAAGTCTTGTTGGGAGAAATCAAACAAAGAAGAAAGGTAGAAAACATGGGGTTGAGATTGAGACTAAATGTATTTTAAAATGAGGGGCTTCGTTTTGAAAATTTGAAAGGTACTAAAGGGCGATTTTGTCTTTTCAAAACAAAAGTTAACATAATTTGACAAAATTTAGTAGTGTAACAATAAATAGTTAGGGTACTGTAGAAACCAATTTCATAATTAGATATAGTTATGTGAAATCCGAGTATAGTTAGGTGTAATAAAGTGACATTCTCCCTTGAATTTATGGTGTACAACCTGCCACATGATTTTACAGTTACATAAACTGATGCCAAATATGTGTACAGACCAAGATTAGTTGCCCATAATTATGTTTTTGGGGCCCAATCAAATAGGTTTGTTAATAATGGCAGATGTCAGAGAAGATTCCTTAAAGAATGTACAGTTTGCACTTACTTTTTGCGAGATTGCTTCTTAGATCACTGTGGCACACATGTTTGCTAAATTTCGTATATAGCCAGTATTGTTTGTAGCAGACATAAGATAAGAGGTCACACACACACACTTGTGCAGGCTGCTAAAGTAGTGGAGAGTCAGTTGGCAGAGTCCATATTGGAAGGTGATGGGCGACTTGCATTCAAGAAGCTTGCAACGGCGACACTTGAAACATTAATGCCTAGAATAGAAGGGAAAGGAGAGTTTGGACAGGCCAGGTGGAGGGTAGTTTATGCACCACAGATCCCTAGTTTGCTCTCCGTAGATCCTTCTGTTGATCCTCTCAAGTCCCTGGCCAATAATATCTCATTCGGTACAGAAGTTGAAGTGCAGCTTGGGAAACGACTTCAGGTATACATACATACATACTTACTCTGTATTGTGATTTTTCAGATTGTGCGATGACATTGATACCGACGATGGGTCATTTGCAGGCATCTATTGTAAGGCAGATGAAGGACTCGGAGATGGCAATGCAGTGGACATTGATATACCAGCTCACGAGCCGACTGCGAGTGCTCCTGCAATCTGCTCCTTCAAAACGTCTCCTGTTTGAATATTCTGCTACATCACAGGACTAGAGTGTAGGGGTCGGTAAGATGTACATTATTCTTTGCTCTGTTCATATCAAGTCAACTTTGTACAGTCCCTTGTACTGAACAAAACACAAGAATAGTCATATATGCAGCTTCACTGTTTCAGAACTGAAATGCCTATTTTCAAGTGCTCATCTTACCTTCATTGATTGGTATATCATCACCACACCCATTGATTATATCAATGGAAAATGTCCCTTGCCTCTCTCGTACTATACCTGATTTTCACTTACCTCCCTCGTTTCCCAAATACGTTTTGACAGGTTCTCGAAATATACGACTTTTTCACTGAAGCCGTTAGTTTGCTTGTGAAAAGTCCAAAATGTCCTCAACTAACTATTAAATTTTCAAAAAATTGCCATTCATTCTCTCTTTCCATTTCTAAAATTGTAGATCAGTTAATAGGATCAACATAGACCGTTAATCTCATCGGCTCCAAACCAAGCCGCACCGTCGCTTTCATCTTCTTCCCTTATGATTTAACACTCGCACACTTCACTGCCCACACATTTGCAGACACTCTTCTCTCTGCGGCATTTCTACATAGAGTAGCGATGAAGGCCAAGGCCTACGAATCCAACGGCAACAAGCCTCCGAGCTCGCCTCCATCACCGCCGCCGCAGCGTCGCCGATTTCTGCCCCTTTCCAAGTCCCGTCGGTACGCTCTCTGCATTTCGCTCTGGCAGAGGTTGCGCTACTTGTTCATGTTGCCGCTGCTGTACGTCTCTGGCCTGCTCATGTGCGTCGGTCCCTTGTCAGCTCTTATTGACCTCTCTCATCTCTTCGGTGCCGTCTACCGCAGCCACGAAATCTTCGACAACCTCTGGTCGGAAATTCAGCTTGACAATTCGTCTTCACTTCAAGTCTTTTCTCAGCTATGATGAATCATGCGTTTTCGTGCTCGGTTTGTGAGAAAATGTTGGAAATGACATGATTTGTATTTCAATTGTCCTTTCCTCTCCCATACTTTAGGAAGCTTAAAAAGCTTAATTAGAACTTGTGCTCCTTTTCTCTTTCTCTGAATTTTGCGATCAACCATAAAAAATGTTTGTACTGTTTTCGTAAGGAGACAATTTTGGTTGCTGCGTATTGGGGTTTGTAAAACTGGAGCGATTCGATTGTTCCAGAGGAGGGTGAGAACTGGGAAACTAGTTCTGAGCAATGTGCTTTAATTTAATTAGGAAATATTTGTGTGACAATGTCTTTTTGTGAGGGCTAAGAGTAGATACCAGAAGTTTTCAAATAGGTTTTACTTGATGTGGGTATTTCAGAATATTTTCTGGCTGGTCTAGATTGCTAATTATCATTAATTAGTCCAAACACATTCCAACCAATTGAAAACTTGATTCTTGTAAATAGTCAATTCAAATATCACTCTAATTCTTGATGAAACATTGCTTTCATAGTAGGAATTCCATTTGACTAATTAGAGGAGAAAGTTAGAGATGGGATATATGAGAGGGTGAAGAGAGAAAAATTAGAAATGGAGAGAGAGAATGAATGAATAGTAATTTTTTGAAAATTTAATGGTTAGTTGAGGGTATTTTGGACTTTTCACAAGCAAACTAACACCGTTGGGCCTCAGTGAGAAATTCATATACTTTGGGGACCTGTCAGAACGTGAAACGAGGGAGGTAAGTGAAAATCGGGTATACTACGAGTGAGGTAAGTGACATTTTCCCTTATATCAAATAGAGAAATTATAGCTGCAGCTGAATTCGCTGTTGGCAAAATGTATATCTTTACTGTTTTTTTGCTCAATGAATAATGAAAATTTTATTGAAGATAACTAGCAAGTGATCCTAAAGAGAGAACAAAAGCTAGAATTACATCAAGTAACATATTATCAAGTTACATTGAATTGAAATAATGGAATTGAAGTTGAAAAAAGAATGTGAGGATGGTGATGAAGATGATAACACTCCTATTCGGTCTCTGTCCAAAATTCCGACCAAGACATTTGAGCACCATTTTTTTATTTTGTGAGCCTTCTTACTGTTGGACTTGAGATTGATGGAGCTTTTAGAAGATTGGGGCTGATCAATAATTGGGTGGGCTTCATTATTTGATTGGGCTGAAGAGAGGGAGCCCAACCTAATTGAGGACCCAAGAGAGCGCGACCCATGAAGATAAATGAATTTGGGAGGAGGCTTATAGCTTTCATCTTCAATTCTTTTCAGTACCTCGATAGTACCAGGAGATAATTGCGACTCGGGAGAAGCAACCATCTCACAAGCTTTAACCGAACTGTTCTCGGGACTTGATGGGGCAAAATCCGAAACAACTCTAGCCAGATCGACACCATAGGAAGCAGCGCTGACCTGTGGAGTCGCAACACCTGTCGGGGTCCGTGGAGGAGAAGCGACGCATCGAGATCTGGAGGTGACCCGAGGGGACGGAGTCGGAGGATTGCCGGAAGGAGTCGGAATCGGGTCGATTCCGACGATTTCAGAAGCCGGAGTTGAGCCCGAAACGAAACCCTCATGCGCTCCACCACCCAGAGATTCTGAGGTCAGTGGTGGAAAGGGAGTCGAAGCCGGGTCGATTCCAGCGATTACAGAAGCCAGAGTCGAGCACGGGACGAAACCCTCAGGCACTTTACCACCCAGAGAAGCTGAGGTCTGTGGCGGAATTGCGGGAACTAGGGATTGAGCCGGAGGAGACGAGTCCAATGAGAGATCGGGACCCGAGATCACTTCTATGGGGACGAGCTGATA
>JAYMTP010000797.1:0-29024 GCA_036897365.1 Geranium brycei | reverse complement strand
ATATTTTTATTTTAATATTATTTTAGGTCGTGAACATGAAACAAAGAACTTTCGCCTCGTTTTTAAAATATGGGGCATAAACAGGAGTGTCAAATCCCTCAAACCCGCTACCTTTTCATCCCGTACAAAAGGTGGTTATTATGATTGTCATTTTTTAGAAAGGGTTATATAATTTTCGTGTAAATTGTAAGAGTTGACTTTGTACTAATTTATAAGTGTGGGTATTTTAGAGTCATAATCAATCTCGAATTAGACCCCGAATTATAAATTTAGGAACCATAACTTATGGTTTAAATTTTGTTCTGAGTTTGAGAGAATCATTCAATTACATTTCAACTCTAATTTTTAAAACTGGACTGATTCGCATAGTGAATGGAGTATATAAATTGAAGAATAAAGGTCAATAATATGATATTTATTTTGCATTGTTATTTTCTTCGTAAATTTTATATTTTGATCAGGCTCATAGCCAGCTTAACTATACAACAAAAAATAATTGTTTTACGCCCCTCATATAAATAGACCCTCGATTTTATAAGTTATATATCTGATACAACTATTCAGTTTATTTTTAATTGAATCAAATTCATATCTAACATACTTTAACTAATTTTAGAGATAAGACTCATTATGTACATTAAATTTAACGATCTATTGTTTGATAATTAATAAGATGTAATCTTATCTACCAAATTAATGCAAGGGAAAATTGCAAAAAGTCTTTTTATAATTATATTTTTGCACTAACTCTTAATTTATTGTATTTTTGCAAAAATTCTCATTCATTCATGTTCATTTTTGCAAAACTCTTCATTACTCATGTTTATTTTTGCACTGTTTATGCAAATTCGTGAAAATTAATGGAACCGTCACTTAAGTGTTAACTTAAACGTGCTTAGGGATGGACACTTTGGTACGGAACCAAAGATTGAATCTGAATTGAATCAGAACCGGGACCGAAGAACTGGGAACCGCGGAAAACAGTTTCGGTTCTGGTTCTTAAAATGGAGAACTGGGGAGTCCGGTCCGATTCTTTACCTGTTCAGTCCGATTCTAAACTCATTCTCACCCCTGAACGTGCTAACTCACACGTCCAACACTTAAGTGACACTTGCATTAATTTTCACGGATTTGCACATACGGTGCAAATTTGAACATGAGTGAGAGAAAATTTTGCAAAAATACAATGAAAAGAGAGCTTATGCAAAAAAAGAAGTAATTATAAAGAAATTTTTTGCAATTTTCTCTTAATACATTTATTGAAGAACCTCTTAAAATTCAATAGTTGTGACTAAGTTAATTTCATAAATTTGTAATCAAAATGGAGGGAAACCCTCTATTTATTTCTCATCCATTATTCCGTTTATTTCAAAATTAAAAAGTTCTACCAAATTATGTTTAAGTCCAACAACAATCTGACGGAATATTGCACTCTTATAACAATTTAGGTCCACCGTAAATGAAAACTTCTATTATTTTAAGTTTGATAACCATTGAACATATTATTTTAGCTGTAAGAAACATGTCTAAGATTTAAACAATTGCTCTTGTCGAATTTATAATAAAAAAAATTACCTTTTGTGTCTCCAAATTTTATACTTTACGCCTGAACATTCATTGAGAAGGCCCTGATCGGCTTATAATAAATTTAATATTAACATTTGATTTTGGTCAGTATTTTTTACGATTGTAATTTTAAATTTTTTGACTAAAATTGGAGCCTAAATTAAAAATTGAAAACCAATTACTTTCAACCTGTTAAAACTAAGAATCAAATAAGAGAACCCCAATCAAAATTTAATGAAATAATGTACAAAATGATATTATTGATATTCTTGTTTATATATTGACGTCAATTACAGCAAGGGAGAACACTTCATATAAATTAAAGATCAAACTAAATAAGAAATCATAACTATTAGACAATAAAAGTAAACTAGAATAAAAAATATACTACAAACATGAAATATATGAAATTACAGGAATAATCCGGTGAGAACCTCAATACACCATGAGAACAACTGGAGGCGCGCCTCCGGTTGTTGGCATGCGTGGACACATGCCGCTTAGCTGGCTGGTCTGGGAAACAAATTTCAATCACTCGTTACACCACTCTCCGACATGATAATACTTTCCCCTCTATAATATGGAACCCGAGTCAATTACTTCATGACACCTCTATATTAATTCTCACGCCTTTTGTAATTTTCACTAAAATGTTTTCCAATAAAACTATTCCTATTAATAAAAGAATTAGAGAGTCCAGATTGGTTCCTTGCCCACCTAGTTCTAAAACTATACCCACCCACCCCCTGCTATTTACTTTTCTAAAAAGTAGATGTGTAATTTTTTATTTGTATATTATTTTATTCAAAAATAATAAAAATGCCCTTGGAGAGGAGTTGGATTGCGGAGAAGACGAAGCTTCATTTTTCAGTTTATGGGAAGAGTGTAAAAGTGAATGGAAAGCTTTTAATTTCATTAAATGATTATGTGGGACCCAAACAAATTATATCTAGAAGACTAGAAGTATAAGAATGGAGTATGTTTTTTTCCAGAAAAACGTCACTTACCTGTTCCGTATTATGCACAATTTTCACCTACCTCATCCGAAAACAAAATACGTTATGTGGAGTTTTTGAACTATATTAACGTTTCACCCAGTCTCAACGACATTAATTTTTATTCAAAATGACGAAAATGCCCATATATTTAAAAAATTAAAAAAACATTTTCTTAAAATATATATTTTTATAAAATAAATAATAATTAGTGATTATAATATTATTATTTTTGAAAAAAATATTAAAATGAAAAACGGTTTTCAAACATCATTTTTTGTTTTATTTTTTTAAAAAAGAAATACTTTTTAATACTAAGATCAGTTTTTATTATTTATTTTATAGAAAAATATATTTTAAAAATAATTTTTAATTTTTTTAAATATAAGAGTATTATTGTTATTTTTGAAAAAAGTTAACATAATTTTCAAAAAACTAACATTGTTTGAGTGAAGTGAAACGTAAGTATAAATCGGAGAGTTTATATAACACATTCTGTTTTTAGGAGGAGTAAGGGAAAACCGTATATAGTACGGGAGAAGTAAGTAACATTTTCTTTTTTTCATGTTTAGTTGTTGAGAAAATAAATGAGAAAAGTCTAAAGAGAGAGAAAGTTGAAGATTTTTATTTTAAAAAATATATTTGTTTAATATATGGCAAAAAGAATATTGTAAGCTACGTCGACAATGATTTTGTTTGAATGGTAAGGACACGAAATGAAGGTTGATGGAAGATAAGTTTATTAAAAGACAATAATAATAATAATAATTAAAAAATTAAGGAGAGTGGATGGGAGGTCCGTCAATTATTTTTCTATGATTACGATTTGTTAGTTAATAATAACCTAATTAGTTTTACGTGTAAAATATATTTTAAGGTAGTAGTTTGATAATTTAATAAAAACAAATATTTCAGCCCGATGATGCATCTAAGTCAGATACACATATTTCTTTTTAAAACTCGGCTTTATTAAACTAACTGATCAATATTATGATGAACAACTGACTGAAGATCCTGCGGAAAAAAATTTCCGCCCGAATCTCATTCCAAAAACATAAAGCAAATTTAATAAGCACATGCGCTCATATATTAATTATTATAGTTCTCTTTTCTCTTCGTTTTTTTTTAATTGAACGATTTACGAGTATTTTGGTGAGTATGACATGACTTATTTTCACTCGTCCCTTGCCCGACACATTTAAATAAAAAGAATTATTATATTTCATGATATTAAATAGGAAAAGTATTGTTGAGTTGTTGATATCATGACAAATCAAGTAATGAGTCTTATGTGATTTTGAGCTAATTTATTATTACTTTATTATGCATGCACTTATTTAGTATTTAATATTTTCTTACCTGATTAAACATATGTAATGTTTTATAATTATGTGTATTTGACACTTAATAATCTCATCGAAATATATTTTGAATTTTATTTCTCTCAATCTCTCCATGAGTTGCTTCTTTTACTATGGGTTGTTGAATAATTATGAACATTTATTTATTATTACTTTATTATACATGCACTTACATTTAGTATTTAATATTTTTTTACCTGATTAAACATATGTAATGTTTTATAATTATGTGTATTTGACACTTGATAATATCATCAAACATATTTTGAATTTTATCTCTCAATCTCTCCGTGAGTTGCTTCTTTTACTATGGGTTGTTGAATAATTATGAACTTTTTATCATTTTAGTTATGAATTGATTGTGATGGGTGAATAATTTAGTTTTTATTTTATTGTTTGATAAATGAGAAAATATCTTCTTCTTTTCTCTTTTTATTTTCTAATTTTGGGTTGCTTAATTTGTGATGGTTGTTCAATAATTATGAAAATTTGATGATTTTGGTTATGAATTGATTGTGATGATTGAAGAATTGAGTTTTTGATTCATTGTTTGGTAAATGAGAAAATATAATTATTCTTTTTTATTTTTAAATTTTAGTTAATTAATTTCAAGTCGGATACTGAGAATTCTCATCCCGCATTTAAACAGGACGAGTATTCAGATGTCACTGTAACCGGCCCGTTTACATTCCTATTTTATAAATACATATGTTCAATATAATATTATTATCTTTCTATTCCTATTTTATAAATATATATGTGTTTAATGTAATGTAATTATATTTCTACTTGTGTAATGTACATAGCTTATTTAAACGTATGTCTAAATTGCTAAGAGTCCGGGTATCGTTCATAAATGTTTAGAAACTGGTGGACTCAATTGCAATTCCTAGTATCTACACGTATCCTCATGTGCATGTGTATAAATGATCTAAGCTTTTTAAGGATTTATTTGACCTCAATTTGTTAAATATTTGACTTTATATTTATTATAATTAAATTCGAATAAAAGTTGAATTTATTTAATTAATGAGTCAAACTCGAATCAAATTTATTAAAGCTCAGTAAGCTTGCTTGTGAATCGCATAATTTATAATTTAATCAATCATAACATTTTATTCAGTATATACCTAAAATACAACTCTTTTAATAAATATATATAAAGCGGAAATTAAACAAATTGAACTAAACCAAGTTGAATATAAGTTTGATTGTTGTACTTTAAGCCATATTTGAGCTTAACTGTATAAGTTCGTTCAAAAAAAGTTTTAGCAAATTTAGACTTCATTCGGCTCGTTTATACCTCTACTCTTGTGCAAGCATATATTTATTTGGATCACACTACTATCATTTATGGGATAACAAAAACACCATGAAGATGGGACCCAACACGATTTGTCCAATCGAGTTGGGGTTGGTAAAAAAGAAAATATAAATTATCTTTTAGAGAGATGATCGAGTGGTTGATAGCCTCAGTCTTGTTCATACCAGCGAACTATCTAGGGTTTAAATCTCTCACTCATTTTGTTCAGTAATTTGTCAATTTATTGGTTTCGCCCAATTTCAAGGAAAATATACAATATCTTTTTATTAGATTCAGATCGGTCTATATTAAAATCAGTATCATAGACCATACACGGCATTTTTAATTAGAATAGGAAGAGATCATGAGTTCGAATCTCGACGTTAGAAGGGGTGAGACTTTCTGCCATTACAAGGAAATTGAAATTATTAAAATATAATAATGTTTTTTAAATGTTTTTTTCTAGCCGATGTTTAGGGAGTGTGTATTTGTCGTAACCGGTATTATAAAAAATTGTCAAGCGCTAATTGTTCGTTTGGAAATAACTTTTTAGGGAATAATCAAGAATTAATCAGATTAATAAAAATGTATACTTAACCAAAGACTAATTGAACAAGTCAAAAATTTTTACAACACTGTCCGACGTCTGTACCAAATCAGGGTCAGGGCGGGTCAAGAGAATATAAAACTCAGCTTCAGTGCGAGATCGGGCCGGGCAGTGAAAACACACCCATTGTCCTTCCATGGTTCAATAATCTTGCAGGTTAGTTTGCTAAAACGACGACGTATCAACTATATATGATACCAAACGGCCGAGACGTAGATTTGAGAACTTACCATTTACACCTAACTACCTAAGTAACTAACGAAGCTTCAATTCAGACACATAAAGCAAAACATAAAGATTGGCCCATACTTTACTGCATATAGTGTAAGAACAGCCAAAAAATCATTGGCTTAACAACGAACAAGCAATGCGATCGAGCTGAAGGTTTATTTTTTTTCTGTTTCTACTTACAATCGGTAGGGAGTTTCGTCTCTCCATTTTCCGCAGTGGATCCAAGCTTTGCAGGCGGATCGCCATTGGAAATGGGACAGACAACCTCGGGTGATTTTGCAGTTACAGGAGATTCTGCAAAGCCGTTTCCGCTAGGTTGCTGCTTGGGAGAGGGACCGACTGGCTGAGGCGATCTGGCGGCGAGAGGAGATTCGGGCTGCTTGCAATACCTTGCTTCGGCTTCAGTTGTAACGGCGACATTATTCTCTGCCGGGACTTGCTGGTTTTTTGTTTCGTTTTTGGCTACTGTCTCTGTAATGCGAGGGAAATTAAGTTTAGTACATTATTCGAGAAAGTGGAAGTTAAATAATGTCAACAAAAACTCATGGTCATAAGAGAAAAAAGAAGCATGGGTAAATCACAATTATTTTTTCTCTAGGGCAATGTTCTAAAAAAACGCTAGGCGCTAGTCGGGCGGAGAGGCCCTTTTGGGAACTAATTAGACAACTCGGGGATTTTTAAAACACTGCTCCAGGGGCCTAATAGGGGTGAACATTTTATAACCGGATCAGGTCGAACCGGGCCGCACCGGACACCATAGGCTTGGATCAGTCTACAGCTTTCATTATCCTATTGAAGGGAAGTTTCTAAATTATGTAGGGACAAATGAACCTTATGATGTAGGTCAACTCTGTAGGAGGATGAGTTTAACATGCAACGAGGGAAGTTAATAAATCATGTAGGGACAAAAGAATCTGCAGGTCAACCCTCTAGAAGGATGAGTTTAACATGTGATAAACCCAACCCACACATCGCTTTATCAACCAAAAAGCTAAAAATCCAGGATTTTTACCTTTTATGCTCCCACGGGTGATGAGCTTGTTGAGAAAATCCCGACATTTTGTCAAAATGAGCCTTTCTTGCTCCTCGTAAACCTGTAAGCAATCATGCCCATCAGGAGGCGACTCGTTTGTTTCTACGACCTGGCGCTCACCTGCTTTTTCTGTCTCGGTTGGCATAAAAATGGCATCTCGTTCATCGCACATCAGCTCCAATGTTCCCGGAGACAACGGCCTCCCATTATTCATATTGTCTACACCTAATGTGGAATTGCTCAAACAAGCATCAGGCACAACTTTCTCGAGATTATGCACTTTATGAATATCTTGTTTCTTTTGGGTGGACGAAGCTGAACTTTCACTGTTGCAACCCTCTGTTTCTGGCTCCACTTTGGCTCTTTTTTCTGGAAATGATGGGTCATGAATTAAAGAGTAAATCATAGCATATATTTGCTCAACGATAAGGAAAATGAACACATATTTAACCCAAAACATGAGTGACCACACAACACTTGGTCTATAACATAAAGGTACCAGTCAATGTAAAATGATATATAAGATCCTCTATCAGTTTAATCTGTTAGTTTATGGAATATATGAACCTTATTTTCATTTAAACGACAACAAATAGACGTAAAAACACCCGCTCTTGTTCTACATATGTTCAGATAAAATCATTCGCTATAACGCCAGCAGTATTGTTGATAAAAAAAATAAATCTTCCACTAACCCCGTGAGTCCCCTTTCTTCTTTCAACTTTGTAGAGAGCAAAGGTCAGGTATAGAGAGCCTGTTTTCATAGTATCAATGACTATGACCACTCCAACAAATAGCTACTTTACTATATCACGCTTTTCTTTATGGGAAAATGGCAAAAACGTGTTGCATACTATTACACTTTTGCAAGAGGGTTTTGCGTACTTTGATAATGTCAAAAAGGTGCCGTGAACTTTGATATTTTATGCAAAATGTGTGTATTTCTACAAAAATGACAAAATAGCACTTAAAAGTAAGAATTTTTTTTAAAATATGAAAAAAAATTAAAAGTTTTTCTAAAATATTTTCTAACTAAAATTTGTACAACCAAATTTTGTGATTTAATTTTTTTAGTTAAATTATTTTATAAAAATCTTAATTCTTATTTTCAAGGGCAATTTTGTACAAATATACACATTTTGCATAAAAAAATCAAAGTTCACTGCATTTTTTTGCCATTAGCAAAGTACGCAACACCCTCTTGCAAAAGTGTGATAGTATACAACACCATTTTGCCATTTTCTCTTTTATTCTAGCATTTTGTTAGAGTAATTTGATATTAACGTAAAACTGAAATGCAAAATGAGTCTGTAAGAAAACTGTAATCTTTACCGGGAAATTTATTCATAACTTCTCCAGCAGCCTTGACCAGAATTGAGCAGAACTCTTTCACATCTTGTAGTTGGAGGATGTCTGCCAATGGAGACCTATCGTCATTAGAAATGATGCTTAGTTCAAAAATGGAAATCAAGTGCAGAATGTACTATGTAAGATTAACTCAACAGTGCATACCGGTATGCAAACTTTGACGGTGCTGATCCTGCAGCATGTGGAGTACTTGAAACGGGAATGGATGACGGAGGAGTGGGGGCAGCAGAAGCTTCTGCAGTGTTTTCCTGAACAAAATAGATCGAGCTGATGATAAATCCTTTTTATGGGGGATGGGGAAGGGATTCACCAAGTTGTGTATCACATTCATTGTTCTAAAAATCCTCAACTTGTCTGATCAGTCCCCGACTAATCCAAATAACCCGATTAGTCCCTAGATGCCCTATCTGTCCGACTAGCCCCTATCGTATTTTAGAACACTGATCACATTGTCATTCATATAATAATTACCTGTACAAATTGTGGAGCTCTATGACCAGTTTGTTGTTTGATTGGCATGCGATGGAAAATGTCCTGAGTTTTTCTCTTTTTGGACGTCAGGGAGGTCCCGTAACCGGAAGATCCGATAGCTCCACTAATGGCAGCATTGGCTGCCTGTTGGAGGTAGGACATCGAACTATGGTTCCCATGGAAAAGAGCCTTTCTTTCATCACTTCCTTCAAAGTTCTTGCAGTCCATGCATCTACAATTTTCAGAACATAAAATGTTGGCTTGATAACACTCGCAATACTTTTTCAGGCACCCTGATTTCTTGCAGTTACATCCCTTGTTGTGCTTAAGTTCTACGACAGCTTCCTGTTCCTGGATATGTTCAACGAAGATTAAAGCTAAAGAAAAACTTGGTAAGAAAATATTTTAATTTCTAAAAGAAAGATAACTGAAACCAAAACGAGAAAATAAGAGGACGCCTCTTGCAGTAAGAGAGATCGGGCACATTGCAAATTGTAAGAAGATAACAAAATCAGTTAATATGCATGCAATATTTGTGCACCCGAGTTTGAATTAAAAATTCAGACTTCAGATAATTCGTAAACCAAAACTAGCTTAACAGTTAGAGTCAGCGGTTTCAGGTCAATATGCATTCACCATCAGCCAACCTAAACGTAGTCACGGGGTATTGTGAACAGGAGAATGTTGACTTAGAAAACTAATATATCAGATTACATACTCTCCCATTCTGAGACCCGTGTGGACTGTTAGCAATCTTCGGTTTGAACGCGTCTGGATTACGCTCTAAGAGTGCTCCAACAGCCTCTTGCCTGTAACTCTCATTCTCCGAATTATTTCGACAATTCATGCAGTTGCAACCATCACAATAGATTCCAGAAGCAAAGCATTCGCAGTACCTGACAAAATTAAAAAGGTTACCTATTTACATAATTTCAATTTCAGAAATTACTTATATCTGTACCATATATCTATCCTTATTGAGGAAACCATATCTTTTGGATAGTTGAACGAGAAAATGGAATAAGTTTCTCCATATCCAAGCTGGACAGGAAAAGTAACATATATTTTCATATTATAACATAATATTTGAAATTAAACAGCAATGGTTCAATGAAGGATTTAAGGAATGAGAAAGGTGTCTGGATTCAAGATTAAAATAACTCCATGTAGAGTGGCAGCAATTACTTTTCTTCATTTTGCACTTTCCATTTAATAAATACAAGGACAAGATGCTCTGTGCTAAATAGTCAATGAGGTGACATACTTACAACTTCAAGCATCTAGAATTTTTGCAATTACATTGCTTTATCTTCTTTGGAGTTCCATCTTGTAATTCAGAGCTACCTGGTAGCCGTGATCTTGGAGATTCTTGCTTGCTAAAGATTAAAACGAAAAGGAATAGAAGGATGTGAAGTTTTCTGATATCTGAAGAAGGAAGCAGATACAAACTCTTTTGCAAACATATTAAAATGGCATGTATTGAGCAAAAGAATCATGCATTTATCATGATAAACAAGCCAAAGAATAAGTTAAATAGCTTGAACAAAATAAAATAGATTAATTGGAAACATATAACACCAGGATATGTGAACAAAATATTAGAAAGAGAATATGTGAATGTTAAGATGTGATGATGCCATCCTCTACAGAAAAATTGGAAGTATCTTTTAGAAGCTTGCTCGGACACAAAAAAATCCATAGCTACATCAATCAGAAATGACATTTAGCTAGAGCCAAAAGTTTTAAGGTCTTCGTACAACAAAAATAGTAAAAATAATTTCTTTTGAAAAAATAACTAGACTGGACAAAAGTGGCTATTAAATGATGACAGTATCACCAATTATGGAAAAATCAGAAAGACATTTCAGAAGTTCAGGCTCGCCCATAAAAGACCTATGGCATCATCAGCAGGAAACGAGATTTAGATAAAGTCAAGGGCCGTTCCAGGAAATCTTCCCACAAACAACAAGACAGATAAGAGGTATTTTATAGCATGACCTATAAAGTAGTGGCTCTGATGGGTTGAGTTTGACTAAAACATACAAATAAATTTGGAGCAGCATGTGTAATAACTATAATTTTGAATTATTTTCTGGCATGTTTAACAATTGAATAATAGCGCTCACACTGACTATTTAGGCACAAAAATCTCATAGAAATGGCGACATCCTCAAACTCCACGCCAAAATGGCCAATAACACTTTTAATAATTATGTCAACAATACATAATTTAAAATTATCGTGCCATGATACCATCTTCCCACTGCATGGATGCGTATATAAGCAAATAAAGTCAATATCATACCATTAATTTCTTAACCGTCGTGCTTCACTAAAGACAGAGTTTATATGACATTATTTGACTATTATACTTCTCTTCAACTGCATATGAACCATTAAGTTTTGGTTGTGAATCGATTCTCATAGGAACACATACATTTAATGACATTACAAGACCACAAGCAAGAATGTATTCTTCCTAGGGATGCAAAGGAGCCAAATCGAGCCCAAATTTGTCAGAGCTCGAATCGAGCTTGACTCAGCTCGGCACAAGCCAAACCTTGAGCTCGATTTCGTCTCATAACAAGCTCTAACTGAAGATCTATTGAATCTCGAGCTCGTTTACAGCCTATGTACTACACCTGAATGTAGAGAACCAAACTCGGAACGGAAAATTTTCAACATGCAAACACAAAGGAGGCAAATTAACGACTATTAGAAGCCAAAGAACAATGATAAATTCTCAGATCACTTACGGAACTAGCAATGTTGGCGGCGTAGGAACTTGCACATGCAGCACTCTATGCGCCGCCGCCGCCAGCTGGTGCTCCGCCGGCGATTTCGGCATTGTCGCCGTCTTAGACTCCGACTGAGGCGGTGGTTGTGGTTGTGGTTGTGATAGCGCCTGCTTCGCCGCTAGCTGTGACAGCGACGGCGGCTGTGACAGCGACGGCGAGTGCTCCGGCACCGCCGCATTGGCCGAGCCGTCGCAAACCGCCGTGAAATCCAACTGCCTCGCCAATTTCTTCGTCGCGGAATCAGGAATCGCGTCGCTTTGCTCCATCAGTCCTCAGACACACTCTCATCAACGAACTCGCACCTCCAGAAATCGGAACAAGAACGACAATCAACAACCGATCGAAATAAATACCTCGCTCGCAATCGCCGCGCGAATCTCCAGAAACCACGCCTCCGAGCTCGACGGAGCGTCAACGAAACGGAACGCATTCACGGCGATCAATCATGGCGCCTCGGAGCTCGATTCCCACTGGTAGAGAAACGCGCCGCCGCCTCGGGAGGCTCCGAGCACCGTCCCGACGGCGATTTGTGCTGAAATTCCGGCGAAAATCACCGGAGCGATACGAATTCGAAGAGAGAGTGAAGCGTATGTGGCAGCTTCGGCTTTCCTTTTTATCTTTCTCTCCCTCTCGGGACTTTGAAATTTCAATTTCGTGTAACGGACGGTCAGATGGCGAGAGTGGACGATCGCGCGGCTGATATAGAACCGGTGCAACGGACGGTGGAGATTGAGCGAGGGGCTGGCCAACGGTCGAGATGCGTCGGAGGGGGTGGGTTTAGGTTTAATTTTGGGAAAGTGACTGGAGTTGAATTGGCGCTGATATTTGAGACTTATGGGAGATTTGGTTGACTTGGCCACGCGTAAGGTGGTGATTGGTTGTGGGAAAGATGCCTGTTTTGCACGTTGAAGTCATTTAATTTTAATTGGAGGTTAAATTTGATTTTGAGTGATGAAATAATGGGGAGTTAAAAATATATATATATATTATTTAATTCATGGTGTTACAATATGTTGGAAATTTCTTAAAATGATAATTATCTCTCTAGAGGTATGATCAAATACACTTGCTGATTTTATTTTTTAAAGATAATAATACAAAGTCAAGTATTATCTATTATGAGTAATTGCGATTTATATTTTATTATTGTATTAAATTTTTAATTCATTTCACTTAAATCAGTCCCAGCGTGGACTTGTAGTTGACACTATTCACTTTTTGACACTGTTTGCTTCTTGGCTTCGGACCCAATATTTAAAGGAGTAAGTTTAAAGATAATTAGGGAAATATATAATATTAAAAAAAGTTCATCTCACTTAACTTTTAAAAAGCATTTAAATATTCATCTATATATTTGGTCGGATGATTTGGATGGAAATTATTCTTTAAGATTATATGACAATTATGTGCATGCAAAAAATAATAATGTCGATAATTCATTTGAATAAAAGAACATGTTAGACATGAACAACCTTCAATATGTTTTTTCACGACTTTTGTTAGACTCCTTGTCGTCGACTACGAACTCCTATGAAGTCTTCTACTCTAGGGCCTTCGTAGGTATCAACAAAAAGAATGTCGACAACGTCACTCTCTCGATTAGTAAACTCATAGCATCTAACGCCAAGTCATCGAACAAGTTAGAGTTCCTCTATACAGCCAGACAATTCTTACGGAGAACAAAATTGAAACTCATCTACTTAACCAGACGAAGCATGCACTCATCAAGTCGATGCTCCTTCACAAAACCAACTAAAGATTCGAGAACGTGTTTGTCGGATCGTAGTTCATTTTACATGATTGATACATTACTTTATGTATACCTTCAGAGGTTGACTTGGTAGTTTCTTAAAGTGATGAAGATGATGGAAGTTGATTTGAGGGTGGTTGAGCACTAGTCTATCACCGACAACAAATATGCCATAAAAATCGAGCATCCTTACGATAACAGAAAAGGAAAATGACATTTCACAACATTTAACTATAATTGTTTCACACTTTGCCACCTTCACTACTTATTTTTCATTTTTGTACTCTAATTATTAGTTTGTGACATGTGTTAACTCTAATGGACAATCAAAATTACTAAATTAATCATGTTTAAATAATACTTAACCAGATATGAAATTTTAAGGAAATAATTTACAAATTAAATTGAATTGCCATTTAGAGACATGAAATTAATACGAGTAATATATCTTAAAGTTCATTATGGAATCTATATCCATTGTCGAGCATCAATCGTTATGACAAGTACAAATCATTGTTCAAAGACAATAATTACTATTTGTAAATTACTCCCACAAAATTTGATCCATGCATAGTCCTTTTCAATCACACTCATATTTTGAATGTTTCATGAACAACAAGATTTGTACAAACCCATCTACTCGGTAGTTGAGTTAAACGAAAGTAACAAGATCGATAATTCAAAACTTTTGTCAGCATCGAGATAACCAACTAGAAGGCGAAGGACCGAAATTTGTTGTATAGGATATGGGAGGAAATGGTTCTTTTCTCTTTTTTCAACCACAATCCTCTCATTTTCTCTCTTCTTGCCCCAATGATTTTCTAATTTAAAATCTCATAAACTCATTTTGTCCCCAATCCAACACGAAGCTCACTCTCCACGGCGTTCACGTACTATATCTATGGGCGGAAGCGGCCAAAGGGACTAGATCTTTCGACTGTTGTTTGTGATGTACCACTCGAGTAATCGGTACCTCCTGCATCTTGGGTCGAGGCATCAAACGACGAGAGGAGACAATCAATTTCCTCTTAATTGCAACAATGGTGTAGAAAAATCCTAAATCTTAATTTCATAATGCCCGATATTATTTTAGAGATTCTCCTTCATGAAAATGTCATATATCGACATGTGACTAATTATAAATGTTCAATAAAACATCAACCGCTGACGTTTATCCCAAACTCATAGTTAAAGTATTAAAAAAATGATTTGGGTCGCAACGTGAAACAACCGTAATTTAATGTAATAAATATATCATTTTTCCTACAAAAATACCATCTTTATCTTCTCATACTTTTTAATTTTAATATAAATACAACAGTCTCTCCTTTATTTTAAGAAAAACGAATTAAACCCTGATAAATAATATTCATATACATAAAAAGCCCCCGAAATTGACTTTATATTCTTTTCCCATGGAAGTAAAGAATAAGTCCATCGTCTATAGTAACATATTCTTTTCTTTTTTTGGTACGTTAGGTGGTGCCCTAATTTCAGATTCCCGCTTACGTCATAAATATGATTAGGAAGCCAATAATTGGATTAACAATAATGATTAATACCAAATTATCAATTTACCCTCGTACCTGACAGTTGTCACCCGAGTCGATGCACGTAGACGAGCGAGGGCAAAAAGGTCTACCTGAAAACGATATTCTATCTCTTCCCGGTCGGAGCCTTTTTGCCCCCTTTTGTGTCCTCTCTCCCTCTTTTTTTTTTCTCCTTCCGAAACCGTTTTATATACACAGAAAATCACAAAACTCGCTTTTCTCCATTGAGACGCAGAGATTTGCAGGTACGGGTTTTTCTGGGAGAGTCGATCGAGAGCTCTCTGGTTCTGTGTCTGCTGCTCAATCTCGTCTATGCGGAGGTAATTTTTCTGAGTTTTTTTTTTTGTTGTTGTGATTTTGTGTTTGTTTGTGTGTGAATCTGCATTGGATGGAGGAATCTGGAGTCGTGGAATTAGGGTTTTGATCGTGGTGATGGAGCAGAGATAATGCGATTTCTAGGGTTTTCTATGGGGATTTTGGATTGTCGTTGTCTGTTTTGACCTTTTCGCAATCCAGTCCCTTCTCGTTTACTGTATTGTTTCTGGGATTTTTTCTAGTTGTTGCTGAGAAGTAGCTCTCTGGAGGTCGGCTACGGGGAAGCTGCGGCGGGGGCGCAGGTTAGTGCTGCTAGGATTGGTGGCGACGGCTGAGAAAGATTTTGGTACGAGGGTTGCTAGGTTTTGTGATCTCTGGTAGGTTTTGACTCTGGCATTGTTGAAGACAAGCTTGCTTCGGTTTCAGGAACGTGTGTTATGCTTTTCTCCGGTGAGATTTAATGTCTTTAATGTTCATTGTTATCTAGTGTACTAAACTAGCCCAGATCAATTATCAAGTTAATCACAAGCTTCAAATCATTAACACACTGTATCAGGGTGAGAGGAAGATTGTTCAGTCTTCATTATTCCTCAGCTGAGTGTAATGGGGATTGGTGAAGAGGAAAGTTATGCTACTGTTAAAACAAAGGTCTGCGAGGACGTGCCCTTATCACCAATAGAAGAAAGTGTAAGCACAGTAAACATAAGTTCATATGACATACCCACAATAGAAGAAAGTGTGACCCTCTCAGATACATGTCTCTTTGAGATCCCTACTGAAAGTGGCATCGAGGAAACACTGTTTTCGCAGCCGTGTCAGCTATTTGATGTCATAGATAATTGTTCTTCGAAGATGGTAGACACACTGGAAGAAGATGTTACTGTTGTGGTTAATGCTAGCAGCTTGCGTGGGTGTTCTGGGCAGGTGGATGATGAAGGAAGAGATGAGAAGCGAGTTGATTGTGGTTCTGACACCAAATGCTCTGTCATTGAATCATCACATGTAGAAGAAACCGTATGCATAGAGGACGTAAGTACCACTGGGGTAGCTGTTAAAAGTGCTGTTGAAGAACCGGAATATCTGCAGACATGTCAGATGCTTGATGCTGTAGACGATTGTTCAAGGTTGCCCGATCTTTCAGGGGAGGATCTTATTGGCATATTTAATTCACTGGAGTGTTTTGGACAAATAGATGATGTAGGTAGAGACGATACATGTGTTGATAGTCGTTCGGAAATTGACTGCTATGGTTATGTGCCGTCACTAATAACAGAAGATATATGTGACTTAAACACAGATTCTTTTGAGATTGTTACTGGAAGTGTTGATGCTTGTTCATCAAGGAGGCTAGATGTGCTGAATCTTTCTGGAGAGGATGTTTCTGTTGCTTTGAATTCTAGTACTTCAGTGAAGTTTTCCGGGCAAACAGATATTGAAGGTAGAGATGATTCACGAGTTGATTGTGGCTCTGAAACCAAATGCTCTTCTGTTGGACCATCATATTCTCGAAGAAGCAGTCGGGCACATAAACCAATCATCCAGACTCAGACAAAAACCGTCACAAGGAATTGTCGGAAGACAACCAAAGTTCCATGTCCTGATAAAAATATGGAGATTTCCTTCAGCGGCACTAGAAGAAAGAGAAGCTCTGTCTCCAAACCGGCTCGCTCTTCTACTTGGGGAATGCTAGGAAATGTCAATCGAGCTTTTATAGAGAATAACGAGCTTGTGGTTAATGAAGTGCAGAGTCAAGAGTTGCAGAAAGCTAAGGGAAGCGTAGCAAATACTAAAAGAAATAAGGATCGTGCAAGTGGAAACTCAAAAGGGTCAATCAAGAGTTATCGTGCTTCATCTAGCTGTATTCGTTTGAAGGTCAAATTGGGGAATGAAGTTATTCAGAGTAGTCTGAACGCTATGTTTCCCACCGTGGCTGCGACCTCTGCTCCTGCTAATGGTACAACTAATGAACGTGGTACCAAGTCAATCGTTGGAACTATGCCTGAATTCTCTAGCTTAATCAATGACATCGAAAATAAGATGGGGAATGAGGTGATTGGACGGCATAACACTGGGAACTCTTCAGTGAATTGTGAGGGAGGAGCTGAAGAGTACTGTGATGAAGACCTGGAAGTGCACCTCACAGTTAAGGACCGGGATGGTTCTGCGATGCTAGAGAAATCAGTAGGAGTAACTGCTGGAGGTTACCTTGGGATTTCTTCTGTGGATTCTGGGGGAGTAAATACTGATCCTGGAACTTCACCTGATTCAGAAGTCATTAATTTGCTTCAAGATGCTGAGGTTGGTTCAAGATGTCTAGAAGATTTGCATGATTCTGTCTTGACCTCCAATGGTATTTCTGATATCGTGAATGTGAACTGTAAAAGAGGAAACCGTTTTCAGGAAGATGGGTTACCTGGCCAAGAAGGCATAAATACAGCTGCCCCGTTAAACACATGTGAAAGCAGACAAAGAGTAGGAAATGGTTCCGACTCTGGGGAGGCATTAACTTCATTCAACTCTGCCGATGATTTAACCATCTCATCAAGCAGTAAGGAATGTTTAACAGACCCATTACCTTTGTCAACAGAGACAGAAGTTGGGGGCTCTAACAGCGTTTTCAAAATTGAAAATGATAGGGAAGATAAGACATTTTGCAGCCTAGATGTTGGCTTTAGGTTACCAGGATCACCGGATTCTAAAAATTTGCCTCCTACTAAGACTAAGGGCCAGAAACTTTCTAAGTGTTCTAAATCTGGTGGAGGTAGCAAGGGTAGATCCAAAGATTCTGATTCAGCCAGGAACGGAAAGGGAAATGCTTGTAGAAAACGAGAAAACCGAAGGAAGTCAGGTAATAAGACTGAAGTAACAAAAAATGTTCCTGATGAAGCTTCATGCAAAGTGGAAGGTTCCCCAGAAACAGGTAATAGAATGACTACGGGTTTCTGCGCATGCTATCTTTTTTCTTTTGAAAGAATTAATTTATCCGATTGAGCAATGTAATGTTTCTCTCTTTCATTTGTTATTTTTTCTTACTCTATTGAAATATGTTTTTGGTGTATAATTATGACGGTTGCTTCTAATTCCAAATGATTTCGATTCATAGGAAAAAACACGGCAAGTGATAATGGAACGACAAACATCATTGACAATATTGAGTCTTTGAATGTGTCATACTTGGACGAGGTATCAAGTGGTCTTGGGGAGCAAATTTTACCCCAGCGTAAAGCCTGGGTGTGCTGCGATGATTGTCATAAATGGAGGCGTATACCGGCTACCCTTGCAGATTCCATTGGTGAAAATAGCATATGGTACACAAGTTTTCCAACACATTCTTTATTCATTGTTAAAGTAGCTTTCAATGTGGAAACTGTACAATACTATTATTATACAACATGTCTTTCCTGTTGCTTTAGTTAGTTTCGAAAATCGGTAAGTTATTAAGAAATATGTTTCAGTTGCATACAAGGTTCCCTTTTTGTCATTTAGTTGACTGTATGGGTTGGATATGGTTACCACTAAGATTATTAGAGTTTGGGGAAGGGAATAATTTTATCCGTTCTTACTACAACTTATTTTTTTAGTTTCTTTAGGTAGGCGGAGTTATGCAAGCACATGCTACATATGGATTTTCTGAAACTATTTAATATCTTTGATTTGATTGGGTGATGCTGTTGCACTTTTTCCAGGGTCTGTAAGGACAACATGGATAAAGCCTTCGCTGATTGTTCAATTCGTCAAGAAAAGTCAAATGCAGAGATAAATGCCGAGTTGGAGTTATCAGATATTTCTGGTGAAGAAGAAGCTTCTATTGGTCACCAACATTACGAAGATCTGGAATGTAGGCCTTCAAAAGGTACTTGACATCTATTAGCAAATATTAGAGCTTTAAAAGGAATCCAAGCTTGAAACATGACTGGGCTTTGGATCTCTTATTTTCCCCTGATGACACCTTTTTTGGGATACTTGTGGCAGTACCTCAACCAGCTTCATTTACTTGTATTCCTCATAACGAGTACCTGCATCGGAACCGTAAACGCCAAACCATTGACGAGGTTCAAACTTTACTCATTCTTTCTGTATTCATTCATGAGTTGTGATTACTTAGGAAGTGGGAAATGGAGGGTTGTGTGTCGGAAGGGGGATGTTGGTGGAGCGAAACAGGGGTGGGGCCATAGCAAACTATGCTGTATTGTTGAAGTATAACACTTGGCAAATCATGTCAGTGGGAAAAGTTGGGGATGGAACAGTGTATTATGCGTTCTTGCATTGCAAATCTGTTGACAATCTGTCTGGATATTTTTCTTAGATTATGGTCTGCCATTGTAAACCACCTCTTAATGGCCGAATGGGTTGTGGAGATGAATGCCTTAACCGGATGCTTAACATTGAATGTGTTCGAGGCACCTGCCCATGTGGAGACCTTTGTTCAAATCAGCAGGTAATCAATCTATTTCTTACTGAATATTGTGTTATCTCAATGGATTTCATTTTGTATTTTAAGGGCCTTACTTTAGCAAAACTGTTTGTTTGCAGTTTCAAAAACGAGAATATGCTGGCATGCATTGGTTTCCAACTGGGAAGAAGGGTTATGGGCTGCAGTTGCTTGACAATGTATCGAAAGGACAATTTCTTATTGAATATGTTGGAGAGGTATTTACCAGTTTACTAGTCAGGATATTAATTGTGAAACCCGATTAATAAATCTATTGAGTATTAACTTAAAACTGAAGAAAACATAATCAAGGCTCTTAGAGTTGCAAGAAATCTCCTGATCGAATCATGAGATGCTAAATTACTCTGTAAGGATAAATGCAACATTTTCCGTGGATAGTTGTATATTAAGGATTTTCATTTTGTACTAATGTTATTTATTTGCCTTCAGGGCTAACATTATTATATATATATATATACACACACCCTTTTTAGCTCCTGTACTAGTGTACCTGGATATATTACCTTTTTATCATTTTTTTTAATTTATGGTTTGAAACAGGTGCTGGATATGAGTGCCTACGAGGCAAGGCAGAAACAATATGCTTCTGATGGTCACAAGCATTTCTACTTCATGACATTGAATGGCAGTGAGGTTTGAGCTTATGATTAGTTTTCTATTTTCTTGAGCTATTGATCCATCGTAGACAATATTTTGAGTAGCATGCGGTTGAGGAAATTTTAGTTTATTATTATGGAGTAGCATGGTTTAAAAATTTAAATACTACTTTTGTGAGTTATATTTTAAAAGCAACAGAAAATAATTCTTTTCAAAGGAAAGGAAACACAAAAAAAAAGAGTAGAGGGAAAAATATAAGTTAAGCACGATCCTGATTTCCTAGATTCTTCTGCTTGGGTAGCTCAAACAACGATTAATGATTCCTAAAATTTGCCATGTGTCTTTCTTCCAAAAATTGATACTCCCTTAAATAACTAAAAATGCAGTACATTTTAAACAATAGTTTTAAGTGAAACGGGGAAAGCTTACCAACTATACCTAATCAATATTTCTATCCTTTTCTGTTTCTCATATTCAGTTTCCTGATTTTTTTCTTCCCCACTGTTTAAATTGCAATTGATGTGAACCTTTTCATATAAAAAATGTTACGCACAGGAGTTGGAGCCTAAGTCTTTTATTGTGGCTGAAAATGGTGATCAAGTTCCCCCCCAACCTCACTTGCTCAGACCACATTTACCTTCACTTGTGTTTTTATAGGATTTCACATTGGAACCATGCCATAGTGCCTTGCTGAACTAGATACAAGCATCATAAAGCTAAGGTCTTAAGAATATGGTCTGGCAGCAAAGCTATCACACAAGTTACGCATTAAGTTTTAAGTAATCACTAGGCCACTTAACACCGTTTCCTTCACATACAGTTATAATAATCCGTGGCACTATTTTCCCTTTAACCAAGCAATTTGATTGGGTACATGAAGTCATGATATTGCATTTTTATAACAAGCTTGTTTGTTGGTTTTATCGTCAAGTATTTGAATCTCCTGCTTATGCCTTTTTCTTTTTATATGCTATATCAACCAAAATTGACCTTTTTGTTTGTTGATTTATTTTTCCTACTATTGCATTATTATACTTTAAACTTAAGATTTCTGTTCTTACTTACAGGTTATAGATGCGTCTGCTAAAGGCAATGTTGGACGATTTATTAACCATAGTTGTGATCCTAATTGCCGCACAGAGAAGGTGAATGAGTAATATGAACATCTTGTTGCCATTCAGTTTCATATTAAAATGAGATTATGCAGGTTCTATCTCTGATGAGATTAAAATGAGGTTTTACCTGTCCAAAAATGAGATATTAATATGAACATCTTGATCCTAATCACATTATCTCTTCACTTTTACTGTTAATTGAATATTATTTATTTGTTTGAACAGTGGATGATAAATGGAGAAATTTGCATTGGCCTATTTGCATTAAGGGATGTGAAGAAGGTAAAGCAACACTTACTGTATATATCATATATGCAAATCTTTTCAATTGGAGTATGAGCTTGCCTTTGTGCCAGTGATCATTACATTCCAGGGCTGCGTGATATATCTACATTCCAAAGAATAGAATGTGCCTCATGATTATGTTGGAGATTCGATATGCAAGTTTAAATTTACAGCTTTATTCTAATTACCTTTGAACCCTTTCCATTTGATGAGAAAAAAGATTAATTGATGCCCAATCCATCAAAGAGTAAGAGAAACAGAAATTGAACCTGTTTCAGATAGAATGAAGTAGAGCTTCTTTATATGATAGAGAAGTTAAATTGTTTTTCGCCACATTAAATTTGCATTTGTGATTTAGTAATAGTCGTGAACAGCTATTGTTTTCTCTGATTTACATAACAGCATACGCATATTACGTGGTAGCAATTTGTCAATAATGAAACTGTATGCATAACGAGATTCATTTTGTTTTAATCAGGGAGAAGAGGTGACATTTGATTACAACTATGTAAGGGTGTTTGGTGCTGCTGCCAAAAAATGCTATTGCAGTTCAATTCATTGTCAAGGCTATATAGGTGGCGATCCATCAAACACAGAAGTAATAGTTCAAGGAGAATCAGATGAGGAGTTCCCGGAACCTATTATGCTTTTTGAAAATGGCAAAAGTAAAGTAAGGACGAAGAATAAAATTTCTAGGGCCAAACGACCACAGACAGAAAAGAGTGTATTGAAAGCTCAAAACAAGATTGATGAATCCACAACTGATGCAGTTCAATTACAGACCACCACGCAAGTTGATGACTGCTTGAACAAATCTGCTCCTGTAGTTTCCGAATTACATTCCCCGTCACTTGAAAAAGTATCCGTCTCCGGCACAGAGGAAATTTCTGCTCAAACAGAAGATGTAACAAGCAGCTCAGTATCTTCAGTTCAGGAAGATCTTCCTATGGAAGACGATTCCTTGAAAAAATGCCCATCCTTCACCCAAAGGTTGGATGCATCAACGGCGAAGCTTGACAAGCTACCTGATGGTATTACTGTTAGCAGTAAGTCCAAGCCCGAGACACTTACGAAGCGAATATCTTCGAAGTTGGGTCATCGCATGAAAACCTCTCGCTCTTCCAATTCTATTAAGAAAGGAAAAGTCAATGGTGATTCCCAGAATGCCAACAAACCCCAAATGACACCTGACCGACCTGGATTACAGTCTATCAAAACATCTGTTAATGGCCGTTTTGAATCAGGTTTGGGGTTTTCTGATTTCTTGTTTTCACAATGAGAGCATGCCTGAAATAATAAGTTTAACGTTATTGCCTTTTTATGCTCACAGTTGAAGTGAAACTTAATGAGTTGCTGGATGGTGATGGGGGAATAAGCAAACGAAAGGTAAGCAATTTGACATTATCTAACCTGATGTTTTCTAACTCAAGTAGTGTTAGAAGGTCAATATGCATTTCAAGTTGATTGTTTAACATGATTGACTGACTATATACAAATTTGTATGTAACACAGGCATTAAATTCTCATCCTCCTAGTTGTACTTTTGTATTTCAAATTTACTATAAAAATGCATTTATTAAGTTTTTTTTTCCATTTTCTGGTGAGTGTTATTTGAAGGTTTTTTTTTAATATATTTTGTTTCCCCAGAAATTTGATCTCAGAACAGATATGGCACCAGAAGCACACGCCTTTTCCTGTCTATTTTATGAATTTTATATAAATACTACTGTTGTTTGTTAAGCAATATTATCTTCCTACAGGACGCTGCTAAAGGTTACTTGAAGCTTCTGCTTCTCACTGCAGCTTCAGGCGATAGTGGCAATGGCGAAGCAATTCAGAGGTCAGACAGTCAATGATTTTCTCCATATTCAGTTGTCTTAACTCTTATCTAACAATGCATGGGCAAGCCCCTTATATATTTACTGTCATATTTATACAATTCTTCATTTTTTCCTTTGACAGCAATCGAGAACTCTCCATGATCCTTGATGCTCTCCTTAAAACAAAGTCGAGGATTGTATTAACTGATGTAATCAACAAAAATGGTAGTGTATCTTCAGCTTTGTGCTCAGCATGGGATTTGGTGGTCTAATCTCATTTTGTTTTTTCTTGTTGCCCTCCAACCTACTTCACTAATGTGATTATAAATTGTACTTCATAGGTTTGCGGATGCTGCACAACATAATGAAGCAATACAGAAGGGACTTCAAAAAGATACCAATTCTTCGGAAGCTTCTCAAGGTGTGCTTTTGCAGGAACTGTTTATTATATATGTTATCTTTTATCTTCTTAGAAGATACTGCCAGTTTTTCTATAAAAAATAAATAAGAAATCAGTATATAAGTGAAAATGTATTGAATAGATGTTAAAGAATGCACACAAATCAGCTCATCACGTCTAAGACTATTTATATAAGAGTTGGGGAATGAGAACGTGAATCACCCTAACTTGTGTGTAACTTAAATTTTAGAGGTTTCAATCCTCGTTCTTATTCACATTCCATAATTCTCACATATGTCGATTTCCATTTCCCTAAAATGGGAATGGAAATGGTGTGGTCTGAGAGAATGTGAATGCACATAGAGATCAAAAAAAGTTTGCATCCTCTAATTTACTATGTATTAACCGGTACAGAACTCAACATACTGCTGTATTAACCGTTTCTCTTTCTTTCTTGCAGATTTTAGAGTATTTAGCTGTAAGGGAAATACTCACACAGGAACATATAAATGGTGGTCCTCCGTGTCCTGGAATGGAAAGGTGCGTAATACTATGATATATTTCTCCATTCATTTTCCTTATCATATGTTTCTCTGCTCAGAAAAAGAAAGTAATGCTTCCTAACCTTTTATTTATTCTTTTTCCTCACATATTTTTTCTCAAGCAGGGATTGTTGTTTTTGGTTCTTTTTTTAATGTACTGTTTATAGTGTTATGGAATGGTACCCCAAATGGTTTTCGGGTTCTGTTACTGAATAGTAGAAAAAAATGAGAGTAGAGATACATACTTCTAATAGATAACATGTTTTATGACCTGTAGAATTTTCTAATGAATCTGCCTTCTTGGTTTTGCATTTTCTTATAGGTATATATATATGACCTGAAAGTGTAAATTGTTTTCCTGTGCAGCTTTACAGAGTCAATACTGTCTCTGACAGAGCATGGTGACAAACAGGTATGGCTGTGTTGTGTTTAATTGTGATATAGAGGTTCTACTCCCACTCTGCATCGGGTTTTGAAAATGACCCGGTTGTTGCATAACATTTTTCTTTTGAGAATCAAACACTTCAGTAACATCTTACAGTTTAGGAAGCATATTATTGACATGGTCTGTATAAGTGCTATATGAGACAATTTAGACCCGATGACTAGGAAGGAAGCCAAGTGCTCAATTTTCAAATGAAACAAAAAATGCATAAGAATTTTGAGATCAGGTATAATTTAGTTTCACAGTCTTAGAATAGATTATGTAAATTGTTCGTGGCCATAAGATTGAAAGAACAGGTGTATTATATGATATATGATGTAGCAAACTTTAGGACCCAATGTACAGTATTAAGAACCATTACTATCTTTTCTTTTCAACTCATGCAAGGTCCAAAAAAGAGCCTTATTTGTTCTCCTATGTTCAATATCTTTTGCTATTGTTAGTTTTAATCATATATACTGTAAGTACCCATTGTTGATGCATCAATCTTAAGGTTCCTTCTTAAGAATCAAAGGTTTAGTGCTTTCTCGCTTCTACATAGAAAGGTTGAGTCCTAACTTTGGTACACAAAATTGCCTGTCGAAAAAAAATAATGTAAGCAAAAGGGGATATATACTTTTATGCAGTGTTCTAAAAATCGGGCCAGGCGGCGCTTAGGCTTTAGAACACCAACCCGATTTTACATAATCGGGCGGATAAAGTCGGTAGGCGGAATTAGGCGGGTCTAGGCAGATTTATGCTAATAGATACTTTTGTTGATACTTTTATTGTTTTTGAAGGACATGAATATAACAAATATTAAAATTTGTATTTTTATATTCTGAGTATTTATAATAATTATTTTTATATATTATAATTCATATTTTAATGTGTACATAATAACTTGTTTAATAAAAATTCAAAAAAAAAAAATTCAAAACCGATTAGTCCCAGATCAATCCCCGAAGTCCCTATCCGCCCTACTAGCGCCTAGCGTTTTTAGAACCTTGCTTTTATGTATTGTACTATAATGGCAAAACCTGTGGGTGAATATGCTCTCCTCTATTTGATGCAAAAATTCATGCTGTAGTGTAACTTATTTATTGCATGTGCAGGTTCATCAAATTGCTAGAGGCTTCCGCGACAAGTGGATTCCTAGACATCTCAGAAGACCGGGGTATATAGACAGAGCCGACGGACAAGAGTTTCACAGGGGTCAGAGCTATAACAGGTTTTCAGCTTCACCGACCGTTAGGCATGACCAAGGCTCGAGACCTTCAGAGGTGGTAGACTGTGTTAACAAGCAAGCGGTTCCGGCGAGAGCTCCAGTTTCCGGTTCTGGTGTTCAGGAGAGCTGCTCTGCACAGAGCACGGGTGGCAGCGCCGTAGTCCCGAGAATCCGCAAGCGTAAAAGTAGATGGGATCAACCGGCGGAGGGGTATGTATTTCCAGAACCGCATCCACCACCACACAAGGAACAAAAAACTGACCCTGTATTGTTGCGGAGTGAAGAAGAGGCTTGTCGCCTCGGGAATTCTCCGCCCGACGACGAGATGAGTAATGTCCAAGACGATGCCCCGCCCGGATTTTCATCTCCCCCCGTCAAGCCTCCCCCGACCCCGTCTCCTGGCAGCAGCAGCGCTCCCGTTCAAGCGAAACCTGAGTCTCCCGACCGCCCCGAGACGGCAACCGGCCACCCGCAGGAGAGATTTACATCCCGCATCCCCGTCTCGTACGGGATCCCGTTGTCCATCGTGAAGCAATTCGGAGCTTCCCGGGAGGAAATTCCCGACACCTGGACCACCGCTCCCGGCATACCCTTCTACCCCTTCCCGCCATTGCCCCTGAACAAGAAAGGCTCCTCCGACCACCCCCCGCCACCTCACTCTGACCAACCGGTCACCCCGAGCACCCACATCCCGGCGCCCAAGCCCCAAATCTCCCACAAACGGCCAAGAGGAGCGAACGACCTGGGAAACAGGTATTTCCGGCAACAGAAATCAAACAACTCGAAGATTCCGCCGTGGCTATGGAAGAGGAACAACAACGGGTGGGGGGTCGGGAACCAGCCCAGAAATGGCGTCGGGGCAGTACCGAACAACGTAGGAAACAGTTTCAGAAACATGAATTGTTCAGAAGGTAAACAAAAGTGTAGCAGAGTGGAGAAACCAGGTGGTAACAATTGTTACCAGCAACCACAGCCTAACCAAAACCATCACCACAACCACCAACATTGATTTACTGAGAAAAAGGAAAGGTAAAAGGTAAAAAGAAACTACTCTGGAGGGAATGGATTTTTTCTTCTATACTGTAATTTTAAATCCCATTCTTTTTTTTTGTGTTGTCATTTATTTACAATGGGGGAAAAATTGAGGAAAAAATTGATATCATTGCTTATTCAAAATGGAAGCTCTCTAAATACAATTGCAGCATTGCCTTTGATGTTCATGTTGGTTACATCTTTGTGTGTGAAAGTGATTTGTTTTTTGCTCTTTTGCGTTTTTAGTTTGTTTTTATTATTGGGTTATAGAGCAGAGTCATAATCAGTGTTCTAAAAGGCTTGAAATTGAATTCTTTTCAAGTACAATAAAGAAAAATCGGTTTAAAGTTCGATCGTTTCGGTCAATTTTTATTTTATATTTTTATTCATAGTTGTGGAATAGAAATACGAGACTTTTGTTTTTTATTTATTTAAATTGTTATATATATTTATCATCCTCTGTTTGAAGTTGTTCACAACTTTTTTTTATAGAAAAAACATGGCCCAAAGCTCTTATTGACTCATATCATTACACAGCACACTAGCAAGAGAAGACAGGAGAGATTCGTTTTCAAACTAACGATCAGAGCCTATACGGACAAAATCGGCCATCAAATACACAACCAAATTACCTGATTTACTATTACAATTTACATTATTATTTAAAATAACTAGACATTGACGGATTAAATTGTTCAAAACTATCTTATTTTATTAAAAAGTAAAATATTTGGTATATTCTTTTATATGTAACTGTCGATTTTTCCTCTATTTCTTAAAAATCCTTGTTTTTGGTGAGTTTTGGCCAAACACGAGTCTACTAACCTTGATTAAGATGAAGTTGTTTTGATTTGTAAAAGTGATAATTATGCATACTTAACCAAACATATTTTACACATAAGTGCATTAACTTTTATTTATATATTATGTCAATTCATCTAGATTTCATATTTTTGTATCGTCTTTAAGTAAGCCGACGGCTCCGTCTCTGACCATCTCGTACAATGGTGAATTTGACGGGGAGAAGGCGAATTTCAAGAGGTCGAAATGCCATCATGCTGGTATAACGATGTGAAAATTTGGACTTTCAATGAGCTGACATGATAAAAAATTTTGAGTGCATTTATGTGCAAAACAAATTTGAATGAGTGTACATATGTATAATTATCCATCGGTGTTCTCTCGAACGAACTCGAATATCAGTGGTTCAGTGGTATGTTATTTTTCGATTTAAGCTATGATGCTTCTTTCTCGAGTAATTTATGCTGTTTTGATTTTATCGCTATATATGCTTGACTTAATTTTCAATATTTTACGAAACCTTCCCTTAGACTTTGTCGTGAAATAATAATCAAACCCTAAGCATGTATTGGGTATTGACGGTTTAGTGTGATTGGTCGGTAATGTCATTTGTAGTTCATGTGCAAACTAGTCCCTGAAGTGGGCCTTTTTTCCAATTTAGTCCCTGACCAATGTTTTATTTCAATTTATACCCCCAACTATGGCCTTTTGTTCCGATCTAGTTCTCCTAGCGATGTCAATTTGTTCTAATGTGTCCTTGAGATTGTAACAGTAGAGGGACTATGGGAGCAAATTTAGATAGTCGGGGGACTAATTTGGAACAAAGTGCATACTTCAAGGTAGGAATGGCAACGGGCCGGGTTTGGGTCGGGTTCAGCCAAACTCACACCCGTTCAATGTGAGCGGATGCCTGACCCGCAAAAACGCTCATCGTGAGCGGGTGCCCGACCCGCAAAAACCCGTCGGGTACGAATTTTAT
>JAYMTP010000796.1:0-29033 GCA_036897365.1 Geranium brycei | reverse complement strand
TGGAAGATTTTATGGATAGATAGGGATTGGTGCACTTTTTTTTTTATAAAATAGCAAATTTTAAACATCATTTTATATTTTCAATATTTATTTTTAAAAAATTTAGTACTAAATTATTTTTTATTTGTTTACAAAATATTTATAAATCAAGATTAAAATATTATTTGTGTACGAGTGTTTTTATCCTTTTCCAAAACCCTAACATAATAAAAAATCAACAACGAACATAAAATTTATAATCATTTAAGGGAATGTAAGAATGTGTTTTTTTATTAAAAGGAGCTAAGTGAAAATGATGTATACTTTAAAAGATGTATCGTGACATGTTTCTAATATTTGATGACGATTATAAAATCGGAATACTATCGATCACAAAAAAATTAGTACAAAATTCTAACAATTTTATGAAATTATTAAATTTAAATAGTTAAATAAAAATTGATTTGATTTGATTATATTATATTTTATATTATAATCATAATTAATAACACGGACACAACATGTCACACATAATTAAAATTAGTACTTCAAAAAATATTAAACACAAGTTGAATGAATAAAATCTCTAGAAACTAATAAAAACAATCTAATTAATCTAGTTTTTTTAGAATACCAACAAAAATGTGATTTGTGTTTGTATTATCAGTTTAATTAATAATGATTTCCAATAGTTGTTTACTGTAATCGTCCAAACAGGTCGTTGTAGTATAGTGGTGAGTATTTCCGCCTGTCACGCGGACGACCCGGGTTCGATCCCCGGCAACGGCGTTATTTTTTGTGCACATATACAACAAAACGGGCCTTTGATATTTTTGCACTGGGCCTGCACCAAAAAACCTCTATGGGCTTCTCCGTTAAGAGGAACCAAAACGCTCAGGTGACTGGAGCCAATATAAATAGTTAAACACGCATCATCTTCCTAATAATTTCAAATTGTTGCCCAAACCAAAAGGAGCGAAGAGGAAAAAAAAGCAATGGCGGGTTGTGTGGCGCCAGCAGCGAGCGAGCGGCGAGAAATGGCGTTGGTCGCCGTGACCGTGAGGGACCAGTGGGAGGTTCAGTTCGCTCGCTTCTTCAAGTTCCCGAGCAACACCTCCTCCTTCTCGCTCCTCATTTCTCGCCCCAACAGCCGCAGATTCAACCGCTCCACGGGCACTTGGATTTCCTCCTCCTCCTCCTCCGGTGCCGCTTCTCTGCTACTCATCAACGCCGCTCCCACCTCCGACCTCCTCCTCTCCGTCCATTTCCAGGGAAGAGTCTGCGTGAGTCCTCCATCTCGAACGTTCCGGAAGTTTAACCATCGCTTCCTCTTTTTCTTAGTTTGTTTGGTTGCTGAGAAATGAAAATGAAATTAAGAATCGCTAGCTTACGATTTTTGGATTTAGGTGTCTTTTGCTTCGATTTTTAGGTTATGAGCTCGAGATAGTGAAGAGTTGCTGATTTACTTAGTTCAGTGAGTGAACTGAGATCTGTTGCTGCTTGATTGTGTTTTATTGTGTTGCGGTAATTGGATATGAAGCGTGGATCTGATTGTGGGTAGGAGATTGTTGTATTTTTATGATCTGATGGCTGATTTCTTATGATTGTCTCTAACATATATCTGTTTCTCTGGATTTGTCTTGTTACTACTGTTCTCTTGAGTGGAAATGACCTCTCCTGATCTTCTGTGGGAGAGAAGAGCTGCTAGTTTGTAGGTTGATTGCACTGTCTCTGTTTGAGTTTTCATGAATTATTGCGTGGTAATTGACCATGGGGATTTTATGGAAATCGGGTAGTAGAATTGTCATGAGTTTTCGTCTGAGTTTTGCCCAAATGCTGATAACATGGTGTCCGGTCCAGATGCAATTTCTTCAAGATTCTAATACTTCTGGCTATTTGCTTGCTCTTTTTCTTCTCACAAGTTATATACAATCTGTGGAAATTCAGGTTTCAGAGACATTGAAATTTATATCGTTTTTGTTTGTTTGTGGAAACTATCCAATCGAAATTTACATGAATACTTTTATCTATAGTTTAATTCCAAATTTTCATTATCTCTTGAAGTCTAAGAGTATCTCTTATGTGCCCTATATCTCCAGTGAGGCAATGAGTTAGATTATCAAATTATGTGTTATGTCCCCTATTCTGTCTTGTTCGGTTTAGCAATGAATTATGGCTATTTTTTCGTGTTCTGAGTATTTTGATATTGCACGGCGCAGGAGGAGCACTTTGTCTCCCAACTGCATTTCTCCAGGCCACAGGTGTCATGCCTTTCAGGGTTTCCTGCCAGGGGCAGCAGAGCGGTTTTAGCGAGTTACATAGATTCTGAAGGCGAGGTAAGCTACTCAATATTCTTCATGATTCTAGGTTTTGTATAGGGCAGCCTGCTGATACGGTTGATTAAGAAGTAAAAGTCATATATTATGCATTGACATGATCTTCCTAAAAGGTTGAAGTTCATGTGCATCATTACTCCGAAATACAAGAACTAAGAACGCCCACTATACTAGAACTAAGTTCATGTACATAGAATTCACTGGCACTACCATCTACTTTTAAGACAAGCTCCAAGGATATCATTTATTTGAGTGAGAGGACCTTATAGTTCAATTGTAGTATGTGTTTTTCTGGTTCATGGTAAAACACTGCTACATTGAATTCCCAATTTGTGTCTCTGCAGTTACAGAAGTTTGCTTTACGGTTTTCAACTAATTGTGAGGCGGATGCATTTATAGATGCTTTAAAGGTATGCCACCAATCGAAGAGTTATACTACGCATTTGTTATGATTATGTTATTAATGAAATCTGCTTCATACTTCTGTTGTGGAGGACTTCCTCGTTCTTGCAATAATTCTCCATATTTGGTTAAATTTAACAGGTTATCTTGAAGGACGGGACAGATACTGTATTTCCATGTAGTGATTTTCGATCTGAAATCTCCTCACAGTCTGAGTTCATGTCTTCTAACAGGCCATTGTATAGGTGAAACCATGAAAAAGATATATCTGCCTTTACATAATTTTTATTTTCAGAGGAAAGTCAATTATTATCACCAAACATTACAAATATGAACTAACTGCTGACAAAATGTTTGTGTTGTGACTTTGCAGAACTCAAGAGGATTTGAGTATGACCACTCCTGTTTCTGTGCACACTCCAATGCCACAGAGTATGAACTATGAAGCTGATCAACACTCGCAACCAGAGTACATCTCCTCTGCTAGACCCACTTACAGGTGAAAAGGAAATGTAACATTGGTGTGATTTTTTTCCTTACCAACATACAATTTTTTATTGGGAAATACCTACTTAATTTTTTGCTGTTTACAGACCTGAGGACAGATCAAGCATTGTGTCTGCTTTAAAGGATTATTCTCCTCAAATGCCCGCGAACATGAACTACAAAGTTGAGCAGCACTCTCATAGACAACAAGCCGGACTTAATCACAACTACAAAGACATTCACCCAGCCTTACCTCCCAGCTTCTCGACATTACTGACCAACTGTTTCTCTGAGGCGGAACTAGGTAGATTTGGCTACCCCTATTCACAATTTAAATATATGAATTCCTTTTGAAATTCACTTGACCATTTTAGTCAATTTGAATGATGCAGCTGCGGCCCAACAGTCCATGTCTGGTGAGGTTGAACTGAAATCCCAGATCATGGTATGCTTCTGAATTCGAAGTTTGTATTATCAGTGAATGTGTTTGGTGACCTGAGTTATGGCGCCTATGAGACTTTTGGTTCAATTTGCAATACTGACGTTTCGGGTTTGTGTTTTTGCAGAAATATATGGAAGATTCTTCATTCCATGGTAAGGAACTCTATCGTGTTCTAGCTACATATAAGCAGAGATATGCGGGTTCTTTTTATTTAAACACATTCTTTCGATCTTATTTTTGTTTCTGAGTATCATTTCATTTTGTTTGTCATTTCTGTTCATATTTGCTCAGATAGAGATATCAGCGTAGATACATATGTATATGTATGATTCAAACAAATCTATTATTGTCGATCAAGAAGCTGAATTTTTCTCTATTTCCTGTCAACTCCAGATATGTTGAGTAAAGTGGAGAGAGTTATAAATGAGCTGGGGGATGACTTGTCACTTGATCCTTGAAGGTGCTATGAGTTACATGTGAAGTTGATCAAGCTTGTTATTTGGTTTCCAGACATAGTCACATTTTTTATCAGCAAGAAGCGCATATGAGTAGACTGAGCCATAATCTCGTTATTTTTTTCTTTAGTAATGACATACTGCATGCAATTTTATAACCAGGTAGCGTGCAGATCCAACTTTTTAGGACTTGGGTGTCTAAAAGTTTTGTTGTTGTGGAGTTGCATTTGATTTTATCAGCTGAGTTCTGTGGCTAATATAATCACTTATCCTTCTGTTTTGGTAATAGCTTGGTTTTAAACTGTTGACCTCTTTTTGCTACTTAATTACATGCTGCTGCTGTTACTTGTAGCTGTTGCTCTATGGTCACTGGTCACGGTATCAAATCTGAAATTGAATGAATCACGTAGGCTGGAGTAGGAATGGCAACGGCTTGTACTCTTCGATTTCACTAGTCCTTGTGCTTATGTCTAGTTTCGTTCTGATTTATGGAAAATATTTTTTTTATCATCTATGTGAATCTTAGCCCTCTTAACTCGTCTCACAATATATTTAAAATTATTTGTTAAATTTGCTATTAAATTCTTAATAAATATATGTTTGATCTTCATATATCAACTGTAAAATAAGATATGATCGTTGCTCAACCCGACCCTCCAAGGGGTGTTTCACGGGTGGGTTTAGCATTCACATGCGTCAAAGCATCACCCTGCCCATATTTATGCAGGTTAAGGGGTGAAATTTTACCGCAATTCTCACCTTACTCATATTTATGCAGGTTAACGGGTGAAATTTTACTGGAATTCTCGCTCACGTAGGTGGCCGGTGAGTCGGGTATAAACCCAACTAACCCATAAGTTTTGAGACTTCAAAAAAAAAAGTAATAATATCACAACTTAAAGAGCAAACAATGAATTTTAATTTACAATAATGATGAATTTTAACAGCTGCATGGCTTAAATATGTATATGAATCCATTATGTTCCAACAAGCCAAAATTCAACAACTCACTTGTGAGGATTTGATTGTAAGTTATGTTATAGGCTTGGAAGCTTATGGGATGGACTTTTGTACATAGTTGGGAATTGGGATGATTTTGTTGTTCGCATGTGGGTCCAAGTGACCTTGGTGATTATTTACCCATAACCCACTCATTAATTAATGATTAGTGAAATTTACGCACTCCTGCCTCTAAATGAACACAAATTGGGCCAGACCCGAGGCTTGTCTAGGCTCCTTTCGTGGTGGAGCCCAACTTGATTTGAGGCCCATTCTCCATCAGACACATCACTCACTAGACAGACAGACAGTAGCAATTTAGCAAACCCCCAATCCTTTCCTTGCAGCATTGCTGTTCGTGGACACAAAGTAACAGTGAGTAATTGCTCATTATTTTAACTGAAATGCTCTGTTTCTGCATATCACAGATTGCATGGTTGCTAATTGTTTACTTATATGCATAAATTTTTCTGGGTTTTTGATACAGATGTTGCCTCCTGTGAAAGAGCTGTCACAAAGCCCTATGTTCCATGCCCCCTCACCACAGACAGACTCTTGCTATATGGCAACTGGACTCATTGAAGATACATCCAAAGGTAAAAGATGGACTAATGTGTTTTTTAGGAACCAACCAACTCATGCTTATGAATTGATTACATTAGGTATTTACCACTTCACCCACTGCTTTTGGTGTAAAAGAGAAACTATATTAGTACCTTATACTGAGTGCTTCAGTTTCAAAGATAGACTGGCATAATGGAGCCAATAACTCGTTAAATTGTAAATTGTGAGTTTCTTTTTCCTATCGGTTCGCTTAATGTGGATTTAGTGACCACTTTATTGGTATGCTGAGCTTTTAAGCGGATTAGATTTTAACATGATACTATAGCTTGGTTTGGGAATGCGATTTGCTTGTGTTTCATCTCATTTACGTGCACGGCCCGTGCGCGAAGGGAGGGTTGTTGTGATGCCCGCGTTGAAAGAATGCAAATTTACTGATCACTTGATGTATCAATTTGAGTTTTAAAATGGGTCTGAGTGTTAACATGATAAAAGAAACTAAATATAAACGGGTATTTTATTGGATGATTGATGAACCTGAACAAGTGTGCTGATTATGACATATTTTGGACCTCTCAACAACAGCCGTATAGCCCCAAAGAACTTTGTAAGCTAAGCTTGTAGGAATACGGTGATCAAGTACAGAACGTAAGCAAAACTACAAAATGTCATCAGAATTGACATTCAGTTTGATGCATACTTCTTTCTTCTTTTTTTCATTTTGGCAGGTGTACAAGTTTCAGAGGTTGGTCATCTTTAAAGAAATGACATCACAGGTGAGCAACACTTTATTATATTTGCATTCGTGTTGGTTTACATATTTTATAGTATTATACTCTGAAATTCCCACCCAACACACATTATTTTTATAACATATGAAGCAAAACTTTCTTTTAAGGATTCAGAAGTAGCATCAGAAGTCAACCTTAATTCTAAAGGTTGCATTCACACGGTAATGCCATTTGTGGTTATCTCAGCTTAGGTTGTTTAAGTATAGGAATGAAATGATGGGTCTTTCATGACAGCATTTGACAGGGATGTCGCTAATAGCTTAAGCCGGCTGGCTCGCTGTTTTGTATTGACTGTCTGTTTTGTGTATAATATGGTGTTCTTGGCCGGCATGGTAAACTCTAAGTTACACCAATGACACTCTATCCCTAAGTTACACCAATGACACTCTATCCTTAAAGATTCATGGTTTTAACTCTAATCACTCATTTTTGGGATTTGAGTCATTTCCTTCTGATAATGTCTAAAAAGGGTAGCAGAATCAATTACCGAAGTCTCAAAATCTGAATGAAGTAAAAAAATGTTCCAGCCCAATAAGGTCTATAGAACTTGAAGTTTCCGTCTATAAGAGTTGCTGTAACTCGTTGGCTCCTTCTGTAACATTTCCTCAGTAAACTGAGGAAGTGTTTTCTTTATTTCTTAGGAAGCAGATTGTGAATCTTTGGTTTTAGTATTTATATGGCGGCATTGATGATTAAGATGAAAGATACTTGCACCAACTTCTTGGTAAAACACGAAACAAACATATTATCTGGCTTTGTGAGTTGTAAGCATCGACGAAAAGAAAACCCATGAAGGATAAAACCAGAAGAGAATAATCTAATATATAAAAAAAACTGTGTTGTCCAAGGAGACTTTGGTAACAGCAAAAAAGCCATATACTTATAGTATACGATAGAAAAGTTCAACTTGCAAATGTCAGTCAGGACCAATTAACAAACCATGTAATAACAAAGCAAACACACTATATTCTTAAGAGCTTTCACATTTCATATCTTCCTCTTTCTCTCGTCCAGAGAGAAAGTTCCCGAAACCTTCCTATGGCTTTTTGTTCTTATACTCTCCTCCCTTACCTCCTCCAATTTCCTTTATACGCAGCTTTGTTTGCTAGAGTTTTCGCCTCCCATGTTTCTATTAAAACCTCGGATATGTACCCTTCTTCTTGTACAGAGAACAAGACGTGTGATGCCTTGCTATATCACAAAAATGACGACCACTCGCAGCAACAGATTGCCTCTTTTTACTCAGTCAACTCATCCCAAATCAAAAACATAACCCGGGGCGACAGTAGAGAAGACTACCTCATAACTGTGCCTTGTTCTTGCTCAGACGTTAATGGCACGAGGGGTTACTTCTATAATACATCTTACAAGGTTCAACCAAATGACACGTTTAATGATGTTTCAGGCAATATTTACAGCGGCCAGGCTTGGTCCGTTGGAGATGAAAAAACAGCATTCATAGCAGGAGCAACAGTTCCTATTTATCTTTTATGCGGTTGTGTGGAAAGTAAATCCCAGATTGTGGTGACATACACAGTTGAGGATCACGATACGTTATCTGATATTGGTACCCTTCTGTCTGCTAAGACTGATGGAATTCAGAGCATGAACTCGGTGTTGATTCGTAATTCTGCATTCTTAGACGTGGGATGGGTTTTGTTTGTTCCGATGGAGAAGAATGGACTACCAGCTACAAAGAACGGTAATATTTTCTCAACTTCTTCATGTAGACATAGTTCCAGTGATATCTTTTCTCGACTTTTTTCTTAGATATAGAAAGGTGTTAAAAATCGATAAATCATTAATCAGAATCAAGAAACTGCAATGTTTCGGTCTTTTTAACAGCATTGAATTGTACTTTAAGAAAACAGCCTATTTCTACTTTGTTCCATAGTTCTTTACTCATCTTTTTTCTTATCAAGCTTGAAGTTTTGGTTACTTGTTAGATAGCCTGAAAATTGGACAAATGATAACCATACAAAACAGACAGAAGACACAATAGCTTTAACATTTGCCGGCACTCCATATACTAAGTTAAATATTTTTGGGAGTTAACTATTCTTGCCTTGTTTTATCCGTTCATCGCCAGGAATGAGACATCTATGGGCGATAATCGTTGGTGTATTATCAGCTTTAACATTTCTTTCAATGATCATGTTGGCTATTCTCCTTCTAAGGAGAAAGATGTCCAAACAAAATCGCGAGGAATATCCAAAAATGGCATCCAAAACCCTGAGCTCGAAAAAGAGTTTTTCCTTGCAGAATCATTACACCAATCAAGAAAACATGGAAGGTCGGATAAAACTTAAACCTCGTTATAAAAAAAATTTAAATTAAGATCTCCACGATTTATGTCTGACATTATTTCACTTGTGTACAATGTGGCAGCCTTTGGTTCTGAAAGAGCGGTAATATACCCCCTCGAAGAGATTGAAGAAGCTACTGATAGTTTTGACGAAACAAGGAAAATTGGAGAAGGTGGATTTGGGAGCGTTTATTTTGGTATCTTAGGAGGCAAGGTAAATACTTTCTATGTTTCTCATTTGCAATGTGAAGGCAGTGTTTGTAAAACACTGTCTAATTTTTTATTGCGTAGGAGGTTGCGATAAAGCAGATGAGGTCGAATAAATCAAAAGAGTTCTTTGCAGAACTCAAGGTCCTATGCAAGATTCATCACATAAACGTGGTATGTATGCATTGTCTGTAAAATAACCTCTGAACATTCTGCAGATTTTTTTTTGCTGATGAGCCTCGTTTTTTAGGTGGAGCTATTGGGGTATGCTAGCGGAGATGACCACCTTTACTTAGTTTACGAGTTTGTTCAAAATGGATCGCTAAGCGACCATCTCCACGATCCCTTACTAAAAGGTGTCGATAAAACTTCTGTGATAGCATAGGCTGATGTATGTATACTATGAGAATTGAGAAAGCTTTACTTATATGATGATATTGGATCAGGTCACCAGCCTCTCTCTTGGACGGCCAGAACCCAGATCGCGCTAGATACTGCAAAGGGTATTGAGTACATTCACGATCACACCAAATCGCGCTACGTGCATCGCGATATAAAGACGAGTAATATTCTGCTTGATGAGGGTCTCAGAGCAAAGGTACCAACAAATTGTATATCAATGTGTATAGACATTGTTGCAGCAAGTCAAATATATTATAACATATTTTTCTATAGGTTGCAGATTTTGGATTGGTGAAGCTCGTTGGGAGAGCCAGTGACGAAGATTACTTTGCGACGAGGCTAGTCGGTACACCAGGCTACCTGCCTCCCGAGTAAGCGTTAACACCCTCTTTCTGCGATAAAATCAATCATAGTGTGACATAACCTATATTTTTCCTTGGTGAATTGTGTTTCTGACCTTTCTGTCTCGTTTCAAAGATCTGTGAAGGAGCTACAGGTGACTCCCAAGACTGATGTATTTGCATTTGGAGTGGTTCTAGCAGAGCTGATAACTGGTCAGCGCGCGCTCATACGTGACAATCGCGAGGCGGGCAAGTTGAAATCACTAATCACAGTTGTAAGCAACTGACAAGAGTATGGGAAAGTTCAATTACTTGTAGTTTGGTTGTGCAGGCCAGTTTAGTTCTGTTTGTGTTATGTGATCAGGTAAATAAGATATTTCAAGATCCAAACCCGGAGGCTGCTTTGGAAGCTGTTATAGACGGCAACCTGAGGGGCAGCTACCCGATTGACGACATCTACAAGGTTAGCTTCACTCATTCACATTCCATATGTGCACATCAAACAAATACCCAAATGTGCTCTGGTTCGGATCCTAACCCCACCTAACAAAACCATACTCTTCCATGAAACCAACCATGCTCTTTATCAGCTATGCATTCATGCTCATGCTAGGATTACACTAATGACTCAACTTCACCTTGCATGTTTAAAGTCGGACCCACCTAAAGGCTCAAACTGATGAGTAAAGGTCCATATTTGTTATTTAACTTGGTCTTTTTATTATGTAACTCGCACCATTTCTCATGGCCGATAAGTAAACCCATCATGCATGTTTAAAGCTCGACCCACCTAGAAACTCAATTTGATAGGTAAATGTTTAAAGTCTGACCCACCTACCAGCTCAAACTAATGGGTAGATGATTAAAGTCCAACCCACCTAAAAGCTCAAACTGATAGGCGATGTCCAAAATTTGTTATTTAACCTGCTCTCTGGATTATGTAACTTGTGCCATTTCTCATAACTGATAGGTAAATTCATCCTGCATGTTTAAAACCCGACTCATCTAGAAATCCAAACTAATAGGTAGATGATTAGAAGCTCAAGCCGATAGGCGAAAGCTCATATCTGAGATTTTAACCCAGTCTCTTGATTATTTATCATGGTGTTAGTAAATGCAGTGAGTTGTTGTTTCAGATGGCAGAAATAGCAGATTGGTGTTTGAGTGATGATGCAGTGAGCAGACCAGAGATGCAGGAGGTTGTGGTGGCTCTGTGCCAAATCACAATGTCTTCAACTGAGTGGGAAGCTTCACTTGGAGGCAGCCAGGTTTTCAGTGGTGTTTTTAAAGGAAGATGAAACCTGCATTTACCTCTTTTTTTTATTCATGTCAATGAAAATTATGGCAATTGTTTAGTATATTTATAAGTAGCTTCTTTGTGTGTCTTAGGCTGTGGTTTTTGTAATTTATATTTTTATTTGCAGTTTAGTAGAGTGATGGTAAATATGAAACTGATTTTTGTGTGAATTTGATCCATAAACAAGCTCGATCTTTTTGTATTTTATACCCATTTTATTTTCCGCCCCACAGTAATCATAGGAACTGGCACTGAGATCAGCAACCTCATATATTTTATGATTGGAGCTTTTGTCACTTCACTTATAATTTATTTCATATGATGATCAAATAAGTTATTTCATGAACAATTTTAAATGACCTCAAAAATTTAATTTGGTGCACTAATATTTTGGATTATCAATTATGTTAGGTCCATGAAGTTTAAGAAATCCATACATTTAGTTATTATTGTAACTTTTTTGAGTTAATTTAGTCTCAATTTTTTTTCAAAAGTAAAGAATTAAACTGTCTTACTCTTACTCTTACCCATCAATCCAAACTATTAAAGTTATTATTATTAATCACAGAATAATTTTATAAAACACGTGTCAGTTAGTTTGAATTTTGTTATATCAATAACTTCGATCTAGCCTTGAAATTTGATCTATAATGGTTTAAATTTTCTAGAGTATTTGTAGGTTTATAGATTTACGACTAACATTTATCTAAGATTTTTTTTTGTTGAGGAAATGCTATCTAAGAAAATTTAGACTAATTGGTAGGTTGTGGGATTAAATTATTAATTAATACGAGAATGAAATAAAATAAAATAATTAAACTGATAATGGGGTCCATAAGGACAGCACCTACATAAAAATAAGCACAGCATACCAAAACGACGACGTACAGAGGAGTCCGCCATTGTTTGCTCGTAGAGGAAAGCGAAATCGAGAGCTCCACCTCCAAACCAATCCACACACAGATCATCAATTCCACCATTTCCAGGCACGACGCCTCCAACGACCCGTTGCCAAATTCTTCGCCGCCGCGAACGACGGTTGCATCGGCCGATTGGCCACCGCGAGCCGAGGAATCGACAGAATCAGATTTCAGATCAACGATCCGCTCCACCAGATCGAACAACGAGCCTGTTCGATCTGATCGCCTCGAAACCCTAAGAGAGAAATGGCGGGGGCAGTGTCGGCGCTGTTCCTCCTCGACATCAAGGGCCGCGTCCTCGTCTGGCGCGACTACCGCGGCGACGTCACCTCCCTTCAGGCCGAGCGATTCTTCACCAAGCTCATCGAGAAAGAGGTGAGTCTCTCCTTCCTCTGATTTCCCCATTTCTGTTTTGCTTAGGTACTGTTTGTGATTGGTTCATGAGAAATTGGAGGAATTTACTAGAACAGGGAGGTGATTTTGTTTGGGAGTGAATTGGCTTGATTCTGTGAATGTCCTCATCTATGAAATGTCTGTGTTTTCTATGCTTCCATGAATTTACTAGAACAGGAAGGTAGAATTTTGTTTTGGATTAGCTTGTTTATAGAAAGGAGAGGTGATTTTGTTTTGGAGTGAATTGGATAGATGTGTACAGTGTTGATTAGCTTGATTCTGTGAATGTCCTCATCTATGAAATGTCTATGTTTTGTTTTCTATGCTTCCGTGAATTTACTGGAACGGGAAGGTAGAATTTTGTTTCAGAGATCATTGGATAGATGGATAGTATGGATTAGCTTGTTTATGGGTTTAGCTTGATTCTGTGAATGAGTTCCTCAAAGTACGAAATGTCTGTGTTTTTTTTAATGCTTCCAGGGGGATCCACAGTCCCAAGATCCAGTGGTGTGTGGAAATGGAGTCAGCTACATGTTCATTCAGCACAGCAATGTGTACCTGATGGCGGCGTCGAGGCAGAACTGTAACGCCGCCAGCCTTCTCTTCTTTCTACACCGAGTTGTTGATGTAAGATCTATTGGTAATTGTAATATTATGCCCTTTTGTCGTGTAAGCTTGGTGATATGGGAATCGAAAAGCATCATGTATTATTTTACAGAGTTCTTGCTTGCTTAATTGATGACAGGTGTTTAAGCATTATTTCGAAGAGTTGGAAGAGGAATCACTTAGAGATAACTTTGTGGTAGTGGTAAGGGCATGTTTGAACTTTTGAATTTACAGATGGGTGATTCACTCAATTTAGAGTTTTGTATGGTTTAACCAAATAAATGTGATCTCAGTCAACTGTTAAATTAATTTTCGATGTGTGAACTTGTTTGCAGTATGAATTACTTGATGAAATGATGGACTTTGGTTACCCTCAATTTACCGAAGCGAAGATTCTTAGCGAATTTATCAAGACTGATGCTTATAGAATGGAAGTTACACACAGGCCTCCCATGGCTGTAACAAATGCAGTGTCTTGGCGCAGTGAAGGAATTCGTTACAAGAAGAATGAAGTAAGTCATCCTTACCTACTTCACAATTTACAGTTATTTGTTGATGTTTGAAGTTGCTGGATGATAAATGTTTGTTTTGCACAGGTGTTCTTGGATGTTGTGGAGAGTGTTAATATTCTTGTCAATAGCAACGGGCAGATAATTAGGTCGGATGTTGTTGGGGCACTAAAGATGAGAACATATTTGAGGTGTGCTTGTCATCTTACTCTTAAGTTATTCAGTTGTTGCTAGTTGGTAGTTATTAACTCTCTTTTATGGTCTCAACTTTTGCTCCATCATCAATGTTAAATCCTGAAAATTCAAATGCATGAAAACAGTGCATTAGCTTTAAAACTGAAATGGTAGTCTAGGGTTTTCAGGTTTTGCGTTTTCTGGCAAGAAGACGAATCATACTGCTAAACAATAGGCTACCACGTAATTTGGACTCTTAATTTTACCACGTTTCCCTTTTCTTTCCTACGTGATGTGTGGTTGATATCCCTTTGGACTTTCATGCTATTTTCTTAGTATTAGAAAAATATTATGAAATCTTGTCATCTTTCTGAAGATAAATATCATCTTGACCATTGCAGAAGATTATCATTAAGCATTAGTCATGTCAGAGGCTAAGTTTGAAACTTAGCTTCCTATCGTTGATGCATGCCAAAATATTGATTTCCCTATTCATTTGTTTGCTTGTTGATGTTTCAACCTTAATTTGCAAACTATTAATATTGCCTTGAAACTGGTTTGTTTGGGGAAGTAGTTTAATAGTATCGTGGCAACATGTAATATCATGGAAAGTGGGGAAATTTTTCTTTATTTTGATCATCGTTATCTGTGCATGTCTGGATAAACTGTTATTGATGTTTATATTTACATCACATGCATCATGCATGGTCACTAACTGCATATCCTCTTCTCTTTTGGGTTATCAGACCTCTGGCATTTTCTTGTGCACAACAGTGTTGCCTAGGCTTATGTACTATGCTTGCTGAGAAGCGTGCTTGAGTTTTATTTCTTATCTGAAACTTTGTTAATTTTGGCTTGTGAATAATATTCAAAACTAATTATTTAGTCATTGTTTTATGTGTTGCAGTGGCATGCCTGAGTGCAAACTTGGCCTGAATGATAGAGTACTTTTGGAGGCGCAAGGTCGTGCAACAAAGGGAAAGGCTATCGATTTGGATGACATCAAGTTTCATCAGTATGTATGCTTGTGCTTTGTTCTAAATTCTTCTTTTGATATCAAAATTAGTTGTAAATGTTTAGTGAAAGTTCTGTGGTATGCCCCAATTTCCCAACTCAAGTGTGTAACTGCTACTTTTGCTTTAGGTGTGTGCGCTTGGCCCGATTTGAAAATGATCGTACTATATCTTTCGTACCTCCTGATGGGGCTTTTGATCTCATGACCTATAGACTCAGCACACAGGTTTGTCACTGTGGTTTGTATAATACTACCACTACTTTTATATTGTAGTTTCGTATTGATGGTTAACTCTTTCTGCTTCCAGGTAAAGCCTCTAATCTGGGTGGAAGCTCAAGTTGAAAGGCATTCAAGAAGTCGTGTTGAGATTATGGTAAAAGCTAGAAGCCAGTTCAAGGAGCGTAGGTATGAATATTTTGCATTCTTGCTTGATAATATCTATTGTTTAAATTTATAGGGTGACCGATGTTATTCCATTGTTAATGGATTCATACGCGTGCTCATGAAAGTTTAATTATGCAGCACTGCCACTAATGTTGAAATCGAGTTGCCCGTGCCTTATGACGCTACAAATCCAAATGTACGAACGTCAATGGGATCTGCAGCATATGCCCCTGAAAGCGATTCATTGGTCTGGAAAATAAAATCATTTCCAGGTGGCAAGGTATGAATTTTGGACTTACCGCTGTTTTATCATTTGCATATGTAACAGTTACGGCCACCAATGCTTTTGCAAATCTTAATTTTGTAGGAGTATATGTTGAGGGCAGAGTTCAGTCTTCCTAGTATAACATCTGAAGAGGGAGCTCCTGAGAAGAAGGCTCCTATCCGTGTGAAGTTTGAGATACCGTACTTCACTGTTTCAGGAATACAGGTTCGCTTTCTAAACATGAATTTTCTGTTAGTTGCAAAGTTTAAAAAGGCTGAATCGGGAACTGAGTCATTTTTCCCTTAACACTGCAAGGCGTAAGCCTCGAGGCGCAGTGAGGCGTAAGCCTCAATAATAAGACCAATAAATTCATATAATATGATACACAACTTGCTAATAAAAAAAAGAAATTATGGATAGTTATAAGTTAAGAAAAAATCAGCAAAAAAAACAAAAAAAATCATCAAAGAGTTAGAAAAGGTTAAAGCAGATGGAGAGAGATGAGAGGGAGTGAGGGAAAAGAGTGGTCGGCTAGAAAAGGAGTTGCCCAATGGAGGAGTTGCTGCCGATTTCTCTTTTAAGTTATGTTTTAATTTTGTATTCCTTAGATTTATTAGGTTAACTTTAACTTCTTACCAACATAAAAGGCTTAATAACAACATTTATAAAAAAATCAGATGAAACAGCTTTCATAAAACGCCCGAAGTGAACTTTTAAAATTTAAACTTTAGCCTACAATCTGAGGCGTAAGCTTCAACTGCCTTGATACCTTAGGTGCGAGGCGTAAGCCTTGACGGAGCCGAGGCGTAGCCTCAAAGGCTTTTTTCGACAGCCTCAAGGCATAAGCCTCAATGGCGTTTTTAAACCATGGTTAGTTGACTGATAGTAGTATTCATCGTCTGAGTAAATTGCACCTGCCCTATCTTGTTGGGAAATGGAGAAAAGATATTTTGATCAGTTGATAAAAATTAATTGTATTGAATATCATTTCTGCTCGTGTTCTTAAACTCTCCGAGAACTCAGTAAAACCAAGTTGACCAAGTTTTGGAACTCGTTCTCAACGGTTCAGCTTTAACAAGTTCTCACTCAGTCAAAGTTTGGTCAATTAGAGAACATAATTGTAGTTGTAGGCGGCGAACACTTGAAATGATATCAAATATACAAAACAAGCTTTAAATGCTCAAAACATTTTGCCTCAGTGCAACTCTCGAGTCTAGATCAACCTGAAGTCATTCTAATTTTAAGTTCTAACGCTGTATGGCTGAACCTACGAACTATAAAAGTCATGGTATCATGTTTCTTTGTTTCTTAGTTTCCTTGCTGGAAAAAGGAGGATGAGTTATTTAACTATGTAATTTGCTCGATTTACCCATTTTCATCCAATTGTGAATAATCTTCTCGCAATATAATCTTCTCTCTGGCCTTCCAATTGAAGGCCCAATGATGATTAATTGCTGTTATATGGTATATTATTGAGAGATGTAATTCTGTGATCTATACAAATATCAGCTTTCACGACAGAATCATGAACGGCCGAGATGCATCTGATCGGGATGTATATAAGTAAATAAATGTTTTTTTCGTACTTTTTGTAGGTTCGGTACCTGAAGATCATCGAGAAAAGCGGCTACCAGGCCCTTCCATGGGTAAGATACATAACCATGGCTGGCGAGTACGAACTAAGGCTCATATAAAAGTGCTTCCATTCAACCGGTTAATGTACAAGTTTTGTCCGGGAGCTGGAACCGGTGATTTCTTGTGAAAGTATCTTTCAATCCTAGCCTTCTTTTTTATCTGTGCATTTGCATTGTAATTGTTTTTCTCTTAAAGGTTTGCAAGATTTAATAACCTTTTTCCCTTTTAGTGAAGCCATAATGTTACTTGCTTTCTCTTTCGGTTTTTGTACTTTAGCACTGTGGGAGGAATATGAATCTTGAGACAATCTTTGTGGTGATAAATAAATTTGCATTATGGACAGAGACATTATTACTTTTTCCTTGTTTGTAGGAAAATAATTTACCATATATCTCTTAAAATAGAAGATTCCATCCTATGAAGTGCAGTGTTTGTTTAATATCTTAGGAACAAATTCTAGGAATAATTTCACTTTGTCAAAGTTAATTATACTTTTTCTCACTTATAATTGTCTTAGATTTGCTTTGGAAAGGTCGGCTGGGATTTGATTTGTCTCATTTTACTGCATTTCGTTGGCGTGCTCTTCAATTTTAATTTATTTTTAAATATTATGAAAATACCAGAATATATATATATATATATCTATATATCTCGTACATTTTCGGACCTTTGTTGTAGAAGTATATGGATTATTACAGAGTGAAAACTAACTTCATTAAATATTATGTACTAAAAGTAAGACAAAAAATCCCAACTGATCTTTATATTTAACTGAGAAAAATGTATGGTTAATGGTAGCAAAGTCAAATTCTTAAATTCTATGCCTGAAGTTAAAGGATTGATTCAATTTTTTTTCTTCACTTGACTAGTCTCATCTCTAAAAGCTTGAATCAGCCCAAGAAGAAATATTATGGTTTGAATTTAGTTTTAAGTTTAACTCATGAAGTTTAGTTTTGGTTACGAGCATTAAATAAATAATAAACGAATTAAACCTTGAATTTTGGACTTGATTCCACTAAGATCAAACTTAATGTCTAATAATCTGAGTTTAAGTGATTCTTTAATTACTCAACTCGTTTGTTGTTACTTACATCACAAAATGATATTAGAAAAAATACTTTTTTTTTCCTAAAATGGCATGCATAAAATTTTATATTCATGAAACTGGAACATATCTATTAGACTAAAACAAAAAGCAGAAAAAAAAACAATCCAACAACTATCAACCACCAGAAAGATGATTACAAGCCATAACCATCCTCAGGGCTCACATTTTCTAAGCCTAGAATGCTAAAAAACACCAATCAATCACATAATAAGCTTCCCATTGCTCCTCCCCTTTATAGCCTCCAACCTCTCCAAGAATAGGTCAAAAATTGGATCCTGGCTCAGCATACTAACCCTAACATACCTCCCATCGCTCCCGAACCGCTCTCCTCCTCTCGTCACTATCTTATGCTCCCTCAACAGACTCTCACAATCCTCTGACTCCTCACACTCCAACCACGCAAAAGCTGCAACATCCAAAAAACATATAAACATTTGTAAGATACGAAAACAATTTTAAATTTTGATACAATAATAAGAAGAGCACTTTAATCATTTTACATCCGAAATAAATTAAAGATTAACAGAGATATGAACATATAGCGCATAAAATAAAACTTGCACTACAGCGGAAAGACATAGTACTAGTAGTGGCGGACTGGTCCACCACTACAGGCCCATTAGATCTGCAGCTACAACTAAGTAGCGGTAAACTTGGTGTACTCTACAGCTAATGACCATATGAAGGACATTTTAGTCATTTTAAATTTGAATAAAACTTGGCGAATCAGGGAGGGCTAATGTCAAACTCGAGTGTAGTTGTACGTAATTAACCCTTACCGGGATATGACTCGGAGAATTCTCCGGCGAAGAGGCAGTGCTGGAGAGAATACTGAGGGAGATTGAAGATTCCACTCCTTTTCACAACATCTCTTAGTTTCTCCCATCTCTGAGCCATCACTCTCCGGCCAAACTGAAAGAAGCTCCTCTCCGGTTCATTACCGACACATCCATCAGAAACTGCCCCCATGATCTTCGCAGCTCGCAATTGCGACTCCTTTGACACCCCGATCGAGCTGAACTCCATGAACTTCACCATCCTGGCCGCGACCGCCTTGTCCTTCACAAGCGCCCACCTTCCAAAATCACAAACAAATAAGACACCATAACACAAAATGTTTCAATCTCGCGAGTGTTGGAGACTCACCCAATGCGGGAACCGGCGTGACCGGTACATTTTGAGAAGGTGAAGAGCATGATGTCGTGATCTGCAGGAGCTGTGATGGGAGTGTACTGAGGCCAGTAGTAGGCTAGATCGTGAACGACCATCCCTCCTTTTTTGTTCACCACAGCTTCTCTGATGGTTCCGTCCGGATTGTTTGGGGATGTCACCATCTCTATGTATGGCCCTTCCTTGTCGTAGCTATGAGCGTCTCCTCCCCATTCGTACAACCTTGACTTCAAATAATCCGCCTCACTTGGATATGACTGCAACAATCACCCGACAGAATAAAAAAGAAACAATAATGAGTATGAGGTCGTTGATTCCAATTTTCATGGAAACAACATTGTTGATGAAGCAAAATGGGTCGAATTCAAAAACCCAAACTTTGAGCATTGTTAAAGGCATTCAATTCCACAATAAAAAAAGTTAGATTGCCCACTCCAAATTTACACAACAGCTATGTAATGTTGTAAAAATCTTCGACTAGTCCAAATTAATTTCTCGATTTGGTGTAATAATCCGATTAATCTTACGGGGCCTTATTTGTCCGACTAGTACCTAGTGATCTTTTATAACATTGATTATTTGCCCGAGTAATTATTGCTGATGAAAAAACAGCCCAGATTTAAAAACCTAAACATCTAGCAATCTTAATGACATTTAATTCTCATGTCTTTTAGGTACCCAATTGTGTTTGCAACTTCAAAACCAAGATCTTCACAAGAAAAATGGCCATGTTACTATGGTTCTTCACCAAGAGTGGAACACACATGTGGAGTGGACATGTTTGTTCTTTCTCGACATTGCAAACAAACATGTCCTGTCCCCTCCAACAATGTACCCCAAACAAAACATTAAATTTGGATCGATCACGTTGACTCTCAACATTTATTACCAAATAATTCATCTAGTTGACGTGTAAATCCAAATCAAACCGATGGGTTTTAAGAAACCGGCGGTTACCGAGTAGTAAGGGGCGGCGCAGACGACGCTGACGGGCAGAGCGCCGCCGTCGAGAGGGGCGGAGAGGGCGTAGAACACGGCCTGGGCCAGCTGCGTCGACCCCGTCCCCACCACGATGTGGCGGTCGCCGCAGCACACGGCGTTTCCGACCGCCGCGTGCAGCCTCCGTATCGATTTTCCGAGCTCCGGCTCCAGAAACCAGCACAGGTTGCTCTTGTCGCTGAAATAGCTCATCAGCTCGTGCCCTGCGATCTCCACCCTACACGTGTCCCCCATCGCCCTCCAGTACGGCTCGAACATCGTCGGATCGCCGCTGCCAAAACAAAACAAAACCCATCAACAAAATCGGAATTTTGAATCGACCCAAATCGTGAGAAGCGATTTTCCAGAACTCACTGGTCGAGATTTACGACGAGCTCCGGCGAAAGGCCGTTACTTTCGCCGTTAACGGCTCCGGTGCCGTTGACGGCACGCTTGGAGGAGGGCAATGAGGAGCCGTTGGGGCGAGCCACGTCGACACCGCACATTTTTGGTTGGTGGTGAAAGCGATTAAGTGCTCTGTTTCAGGTTATTGGGTTTTGTAGTTTGTAGTGTGTTTGGAGTTCTGGTTTTGCTCCTCTACTAGGCCTCTCTTTATAACGATTGTTTTTAATATAAAGTACAATATTTATATGCATTATTGATTTAATTGATAATCTGATACTGAATATAGCAGTAAAAAGAGGGGAGAAATTATGTAATCGGAAATAGCCGTTAGGCACGCCTACTCTACCGCCGGCGGAACTATAATTGAGGACCTACCCGATTCCTATGTATAATCATTGATTAAGAATAGATAATTGATATTAGATTGTTCTTGCTCGTTAACCTGTACATTTTAATTATGACATTTATTTTGATTTTATCGTTTCGTTCGCTGTCAATTTTAACCGATCGTTTTCAATGTAATGACATGCAAGTGAGACAATTGCTTTTGGCAGCCAAATCAAGTAGGTCCCCAAATTTCTATTAATTTTACATTAAATTTAATCATCAATTCCGATCTTCAAACATTCTTCCAAAAACGAGATATTGTTTTGGAGGGCCTATAGTTGATTGAAAAAAGTATAAATAAAATTAAGTCCAAAATTTGAACCTAAAAATGATATATGATAGATTAGTTATTTAAAAGACATGATAAAAGTATTAAAAAAAGATTAATGATATTTAAATTTCTAAAAAAAGAATCATATTTTAGTTTTCATCTTCAAACAAATTAGGCTACTTTGAAAAAATATCTTCGTTTAAAATCTCATTTGGGTCAGCTATCAATAATCTCTTACGTAGATTGTAGCTCATTCTAAATTTGATTTATGAGTTTGTTCGATTTACAATATATTTATATTTTCAATCATAAAAAATTGTTGAGTTATAAATTTTTTCCTTAAAACTTATAATTTAAACGAACTTAAAATTCATTTGATCACAAATTAATATTGTCATTATACCTAAAGATTCTAATTACTCTCAAATAACATGATGTGTCCACGTCATAAGGCTAAAATAATTCTTGTGAAATCTTATTTACACTCCAAAAAATTTTTGGGTCACCCTTGCGTTTGATTATTGATAATTTCGCAGGTAGATTGTACTCATTCAATATCTGATTCATTAGTTTGTTCATATGTCTATTTTCAATCCTAAAAGATTGTGGAGTTATAATGTTTTTTCTTAAAATTTAGAACCGAAACACAAACTAATTAAAATTCTCTTAGATCACAAATATTTTCATATCTTAATGAGTGAGATTCTTATTATACTCTCACATAACATGATGGGTCCACATCATAAGGCTAAACGAATCTAGCAGACCATTCCATGTTCTTCACCATCTTGACTTCCATTAAATTTTAAAAATAAATTGTTCAGCAATCAATTTCTGGAATCAAAAACACGTTGATAATCCGCTAAAACCGACCTGTGTTCTTAAGTTTAAACTCATTAATTTCAAGTTTATAAATGTATTATCTGTATCTTGTCCTACATGGGTTTTTGAACATGCATGTGTCACAAACATGTTGTCGACATGATGTTCCTTATTCTTCACAAAACTTGGGTTTTAAGGATTGAGTTTTGGTCTGAACTAAAAACCCATATCGGTGGTGACTTCAAACTGAAAACCCAGAAACATATAGACCTATTGTTTGGGCTCATGTGCTTTGTAATGATGGTGTGAGAAGAATCTTATCACATTCTTGGGTTCTGAATCTTAATTTATTTGATTTTCACATGAAAAGGACCAAAGGTGTTCCATTAATACTGTAAAGGTCTAAACTTTCAATCATGAGATCCATTCATATATTACTATTTTAAGTTATTGCACTATGATTAAATAGATCTCCTAGCTTTCCTTTTCAATATGATCTTCACAGCTATTAAAAAAATTATTACCTTAATTTTGTATCATTTTGATAATGACTACTGATATAGTTGTTGTGTTCTAGAAGATTTATTGTTGTAATTAAGATTTATAACTAGACAAATTTAAAATGAGTTATCTAATTACTTTATCATATTATGATACGTTTAATAACTATATCTCAATTTAAAAAATATATAATTTGTTTTATTTTATTTGATATCACACTAATAACTGAGAAGATTTATATGTCATAATTAAAAACCCTCAAATCTCATTTCAAATTTATTTTAAAAGCTAAAATAATTTAACCAAGTCAATTCAAATATGGGCTTGAATATTTTTTTTAGAGTTGAGGTCAAATTTATCTGTATAAACTAGTTCAAATCATAAGTGAAAATTTTGGTTGCAAGTCAAGCTAAGCCTTGATGACACTATACTCATTTAGTTTCTTTACATTTCTAAACATAACAAGTGGACTATATCCTGAGCATGAGTTTTTAATTTATCTTAAAACCTGATGTGATCCCCAAAAGTCAAGATGACAATCGAGCAGATTAGTATCGAGTACATAGCATATTTGTCTTCCTATGACAAATCAATCGGACGAGTTCCAGTCGAGTTTTCTAAATTAGAGATATTGGGTTGGATTCATGAACTAAGGCTTGTCTTGGTAGGTCCAACTAAGGCCTGTCATGATAGGCCCCTCTGTAATATGTTGGACTCGAGGCCTGCCACACAAACATGAGCTCAAAAGTAAAGTCAGCCCCACCTTCCAAAATATGAATCCATGACACAACTCACATTTTAGCCACTGTCTTAAATATCTCCGACTTGTCTAATTAATTATCAAATTTTATATGATTTTTATTAATCATTTAATCTGATTTATTTTCGACTAATCTCCATAAGGCACTTCCACCCGACTAGACTAGCGCATAACACTTTTTACAACGCTGATTTTAGCAGAAAAACAACAGAAAAAAAGAAAGCCAAATTGGTTCATACTGTGAGAGCTTTACACAATACACATTCCTCTTTGACGAGTCTCAGTTACTGTAATCTACCAAATTTCCTTTCACAACTAACATAACATGAACTGAAGCACAAATTTACGTACACAATCACTGCTTCAAACCTTATTTCCTCTTCGTTTTCCCTCCCAGCTATGGCTTTCCTATGAACTAATGGGATATTTGGTTCGGCATTGTAGGCGGTGTCCTCCTGAATACATGCTTTCTGCATCGCTCGAAAATGCTGTCGTATATCAGATCAAACTGCACTCCTGCTCTTTCCCGATTCACCACAAATAGAATGTGATCGCCTTCTACGAACTTGTAGTACCTGTAAAAATCTGAATTGCTAAATATATTTTTCTTGCAAGTCTCACTGAAAGTAATTTTGTGTTCACAAATGCAAATGCCATTCAATACAATTGCTGCATTTCATGGATTGTAAGTGTAGTATAATGATTTCTAATAAGTTACAGTTTGCAAGGTTTAAATAGTGGTGTCCATGGTTTTGGTAAGAACCGGATAGAACCGAACTGGACCATCCGGTTCTCAATAGTAAGAAACCAGATACGAAACTGATGGAGGAATTCGAATTGGTTATAACCAAAACAATTTATTTTTGGCTAGATTTATAGGCTCAATTAGCCATTTCGACCTTATTTTCAGACTAATTATGCAATTTAGTCACTTCGGTCTAATTCTCGGTTGATTTTGGTTTCTGGTCCAAATTAAACATTATGAAATAAAAGACATTTAAATTTTTATGCAGTACTAGGCTATAGGATGCACAGTATTAGTCATATATTCAAAATAGAAAGTTATACTTTATAAGTTATAACCATTTTCAGTTCGGTTCTTCCCGGTTAACTGCTAATTTTAACTTTTAAGAACCATATCCGAAACCGCAATTGATCGGTTCACTAAAATATATAACCAAAATCAAACCATTATCCATGGAGCCCAGTTCTCGGTCAAAAATGAACATCTTTAGGTTTAAATCAGAATGCATTTGATACTAATTGGCTATAGTTACTGAACGTGAAAATTTATGAGCGCAACCATGTTGTTAAAACATAATTATAAAATCAGCAAAGCTACTAAGTTTGAGAAGAGGAAGACAAACCAGATGCCAGGTTGCATCGGTTGGCACTCGCGATCATCTACAACCAAATGGTTCGGATGTTCAGTTGGGAAGCGAGGGTGAGTCATGGATATGGTGTTGAGCGCTCCATCATTTTCATACCAATCCTCATCCCTACAACAACAAGTTCAGCCTATAAGTACCGATAGGAAAAAAACACATCTACTCTATTTGTTATGCAGTATGTGATCACGATATAGAAATGCACCTGTAGCCCTTATAAGGGGGAGGCACATCGGGAGGATGGCGCCATTGGCTCATCTGCAGCACTCTGATAAAGAGAAGCGGGTGAATCCCGAGTATGCTGGAGGGAACCGTGACTCCCATGATCTTCCTGGTACGCCTGGTGGCATAGCTGAAGTAGTACGTGTTGGGGAAAGTATGTAAGTGACAGTTCAGCCGAATGGAGCCTTGAATTGTCAGGTCAGGGAGAATCCAGTCTCCAGAAGCAAACGGCCCTGCATTCCCTAGTAGGCAATCAATGAGACCCCATACGCCTATTTTCTTCCATGACATGTTAAAGTGGTCAAACCCGAAATTGTAGTAGTTCTTGAGCCATGCAATGTCAAGCCAGTCATATATGATCACCCCTAGGCGACATAGTTGAAGCAAGCATATCGGTTTCAAGCTCCTTCCATCTTCCGGCCTGTAAAGGGAATGAAATCGTTATGTCAAGTTTAGGCTCTTATCATGATTCTGTTGCTAAAACCAACATAAAGCAAGAGAATGGAAGGTAAGAAGCTCAATACTAACTCAGGAACTACTCTAACAAAATGCCAAACATTACTACAAACAAATAATAATGATTCACATCAAATAATACATAGAAACAACAACAGAAATGAAATTTTTATGTCAAGTTTAGGCTCTTACAATGATTTGGTTGCTAAAACCAACATAAAGCATAGAGAATTGAAGATTTTAAAGAAGGTCAAGAATAATTCAGGGACAGCTCCAACAAAATGCAAAACAATACCACAAACACAGATGGTAATGATTCTCATCAGGCAACATTTTCCTTGAATCATACACAAAAGCAACAACAAAAATGAAATGAAATTGTCAGGTCAAGTTTAGGCTCTTGCTATGATTTGGTTGCTAAAACCAACAAAGCATAGAGAGCGGAAATTTCTAAGCAAGCTCAATCAAGAACAACTCCAAAATGCAAAACTATACTGCTGACACACATAAAATAATGATGCTCAATCTCAACAAGCAACATTTTCCGTAACGATAGGATATAACTTACTGCATCCCGTCTAAGTAGGTTCTTGTAGTTCCATTGAAGGCACCAGATAAAGATGTAATGCTGAGTACCCAATTCTCTGAAGTGCTCTCAAAACCCGGAAACGCCTGAAACAATTATAAACATGGAGCCATTAACAAAAAAAGCACCCAAAAACAAAGTACTAATCTAATTCAATCCATCGAAATGAGCCAACCTTATCAGCAAGCATCTGCTGCAAAACCCGAACCACCTGAGCCCCAGCCGAATGCCCAACAAAGTGTATTGGGTGATCCTCATCCCATTCTGGGTAATGTCCTGCATCAACACACCCAACAAAACACTAAGCTTCCTGAAACACCCCCAAAACCATGATAATTGATAGAATAGTGATGTCTGAGAGATCAACCTTGCTCGTAAACCCGACCATACCGAGAATGGCCACAAGCATTGCTATGCTCTTCACCATAATCAACTTGCCCGCCTTTCAGGTAATAGAACAATTCACGAGCCCTAAAACCCAAAAACTCATCAACAAAAACAAAAACCCAGAAAACGATCTCAAGTTTGTGAAATATTCAATCAAAATCAAACCCACCTATCGTATAAGCTGGTCAGAGACCCCAAATCAGGAACGAGGACCCTCTCGTCCTTCTTCTCCGCTCCGGCGAAGTACGACAAGCCTCCAAGCTTCTGCAACCAGAAATTGAAAATCAAAAATCAAAAACTGAGCTCAAACCTAAAATTTCCGTTTTCCAGCTAAAATTTCGCTTACCCCCTTTCCGAATCCGAAGATCCCATGGACCAGAACAATCGGAGGAAGATGATCGACGCTGGCGCTCGATTGCTGCTCCTTCACCACAATGTTGGCGTTATGCTTGGAGAACAAATCGTTGAGCACGACGGAGAGATCTCCGGCGACGGCGGAGCTGAAGATATAAAACCCATAGAGCAAATGCACCAAGCTGCTCACGAGCAGCTCCGCCACTTGCAGAATCGATATCCACCACCGAATCACCATCGACGAACAGACCCACAAACCCTAAAATCGAAACGGAAAGTTTCCCAGAACAGAGACTCGTACGAAATTAAAATTCAAACCCATACACCATCTCTTGGGAAAACAGTGAAAAAACACATGGTTTTCGAAATAAAAAACGGAGAGGGTGGTGAGTCCAGAAAAAAAAGGCAGCTCCTTTTTATAGATTTTCTATGGAATTGGTGTAATTTTCCCCAGAAAATTTGAACTCCGAGCTGGCCTCCCACAAATTTGTCGTTTCTCACCACACATGACAAAGCCAATCAGAGCCATCCTCTGGTTTTTTTCTCTTTCGTTAACCAAATAGGAGAAGGTGCCACGTAGGATGGCTTCATTGCATTTGCTGCCACAAATTCTGTAATTTAGGTGGGAAGATTTTATTGGTTGATATTATTTAATTTAATGATTAAATAGTTTTTTTATGATTGTTGATTTATATTTGAATAAACTATTTTTGGATATATTTTTTATGGTTGTTGTAAATGTTTCTTTTTTTATATGGTGGATTGATGTGGAAGGTTCGGTCTTCTTCTCACTTCGCGCCAACTCTCAACTGTATTTTCCTCCTTATCCCTTTTAATCGTCTCTACTTTATTGTCCTCTTAAATACGGGTTCAAATCGGGAATGTTTATTTTTGGATTGTAATTATTATTTTTATTTTTTTTGAAGGTAAATCAAATTTTATTTAAATAATAGCAAATAATCTGGCATCAAGCCGGACAGCTGAATTTACCGTTTGTGGGACAGACCTCTCACTATAATCTCAGCTACTGTTAGTTAAAACATGTTTGGTCAATTCGTGAGCCACTTTATTAAATGATTGACGAGCAAAAATTAATGAGAAATCTACCCGTGGGCTAGAACCAATACGCATGCAATCATAAATAATGACACCGAACATATTTCTTATTTGTTTCCCTTGTCGTACATTATCCACTACCCTAATGCAGTCTGATTAAAATACCACTTCCGTCCAATTATTCTCTTTTGTCATGATAGAGCTTCTTTGACGGTTACGGCCTCCACCTCTTCGGAATGAAGATGTCCCGAAAACCGTCTAGAAAGAGCTCCCACAATTCGACCCTCAAAATCCCTACAGACAAGCCCTATGCTCCAGAATCCCCTCTCTGCATCTATTCCCCCGTCAACATTTATCTTCAGCTTTCCCGGAGTCGGGGGGACCCATACTTTCGGAGACTCTGCCACCAGTTGATTTGCTCCCGAGGATCCTCCTAAAAGTTTTGTCACTGCCCAGGTTCTTCGGAGCCCTTTGGCCGTAGCTGCCACACTTGCCGGATGGAAAGCTTTCAATTTCCAAACAGCTTGGTTCCTCGCACCACATATCGCCCATAGAGTGATAACCCACAGGCTTGCCTCGTCCTCCCCCTCCACCCAAGATGACCAATTGCTTATTGTCGGGCCTAGTCTCATTTTTCCTCGAATTCCTTGTAGGAGTCTATCCCCCCATATTGGGACCACTACTCTACACTTGAAGAAGACGTGATCAACTGTCTCATCTGGATTACCGCAAAGGGGACATTATGTGACTATTGGGAGACCCTTCTCTGCCAGACGCGTCCTAGTCGGAAGAAGGTTGGAGATAGCTCTTCAGATAAATATTTTGTCTTTGGGTGGAACTCGCAATTTCCATACTTCTCTCCACCTTATTGCTTGCGCTGACGGTGTCCAGGTATTTCCCAGTTGATAAAGAGCACAGTAGGCATTTTTTACAGTGAATTCGCCCGTTTTGTCCGCATCCCAATACTAGTGATCTCTGGTTTGGATTATAATTATTTGGTTGGGTCGAGTTTCATAAAAGGATGAAATTACCCGTAAAATTAAAATTTAAGATTTTTATAAAATAATTTAATTAAAATTAAATTATACAATTTGATTATATAATTTTTTAGTTAAAGATACTATCATAATTTTTTTTAAATAAATATATAGGTGAAATCATACACAAACCTTTGTCTCCGTACGAAACGTACAAATCTGAATCGTGGTCATTAACTTGGCGAGATTACATAGCGCGCGACACGTGGCAGAAAATTTACACCATGTTCATTCTGTGTTT